>CAJHUC010003063.1:0-94788 GCA_905146915.1 Ostreobium quekettii | reverse complement strand
CCAACATTTCCTTGTCGTAGGTGTGGTAGTGCATCTCTGCCTGACCGAGTCGTCGTGACAAGTACTCGACCGGTTGTAATCCTTGTCCTTGGTTTTGCATCAAAACTGCCCCCGTGGCATAGTCGCTTGTGTCAGTCATGGCGACGAAGGGCAACTCATCATTTGGCAAAAGTAGCAGTGGAGCTTGGGTCAGTCTGTCCTTCAAAGTTTGAAAGGCTATTTCTTGCGCTTCTCCCCAAACGAACGGCTCATGCAGCTTGGTGAGGTCCGTCATCGGTCTGGCCACAGAAGCAAACTTCGGCACGAACCGTCAGTAGAAGTTTGCCAATCCAAGGAATGCTCTGACATGATGGACGTTCCGTGGTGTCGGCCACTCTTGCACCAACCGGATCTTGCTGTGGTCTGGTCGGGCACCTCCCTTCCCGACCACCACTCCCAGAAACTCCATTTCCTCACAAGCAAAGTTGCACTTGTGTGGCCTCACCACCAATCCATGTTCCCATAGCCTTCTCATGACCAGCCGTAGATGTTTGACATGCTCCTCCATGTTTTTGCTAAACACGAGTATGTCATCCAAGTAGATGACCAGAAAGGCATCTGCAACGTCACTGAAGGCCTGGTTCATGTAGCGTTGAAAGGAACTTGGAGCGTTGTATAACCCAAACGGCATCACCAGGAACTCGTAGCTTCCATGACGCGTGACGAACGCAGTCTTAGGGATGTCTTCTTCTCTTATCCGTATCTGGTGGTAGCCAGACCGTAGATCCATTTTGCTGAAGATAGTCGCCCTCGCCAGCCTGGCCATCAGGTCATCAATTCGGGGTAAGGGATATCTGTCCCTGACGCTTCGCTTGTTCAATGCTCTGTAGTCGATGCACATTCGTAGCCCGCCATCTTTCTTTTTGGCAAACAAGACCGGTGCACCCCACGGCGAACTGCTGGGCCGGATCAGACCGGCGTCTAGCAGCTCCTCGATTTGTCTCTTTAACTCGTCATTTTCTTTGGGAGAAAGTCGGTATGCAGGTGTATGGGCTGGCTTGGCGTCGGGTAGCAATTCGATGCTGTGTTCTGGCCTCCCTTTTGGCGGTAGTCCCAACCGTATCTTGTCACTTATGACTTCTGGAAATTCTTGTAATAGTATATATCTGATCGGGTTGTCTGATCTCCCTTTAGTTGTCGTTTCTTGTTGCACGTTCCGCACCACCGCCACATAAGTCTCTGCTCCTTTCTTGAGGGCTTGGGTCAGGCCTTTGCCGGATAATGTAATTGCGTTGATCCTCCGCGTATCTTCGTCGATTTTTCTGATCCCGTAGAGGGTCCATATTCGTTCGCCGCTCTTGATCTGTATCGTATTGGCTTCCCACTTGATTTGGGGGTTGAATCTTCGCAGCCATGGCATTCCCAAGATGATGTCATGCCGTCCCAACTTCGTGACTTGGAACGTGGGATGGCATTTGAACTCGTTGATGCGCAGTTTGTAAGTCTTGACCTCTCGCTCCGGTTCAAGTCGTGTCGACCCATCCGCCATGTGCAACGTCTGCGTCTTACCCGTCTCTTTCCAGCGGATGCCGTTCCTCTCACAAAAGTCCTGACTGATGAAGTTTCCAGTGGCTCCACTGTCGATCAGAACCAACACCTTCTTTCCACCTAGCGTCCCCTTGAAACGCAGTAGACTCGCTTTTTGTTGTCGTATTCTGTTTATCTCATTGGTTGTCATGGAATTGCAGCTGCCGGCTTCATTACTTGTTCTCTGCGCTTCTTCCCATTGTTTGTAGTCGGCTACCACCTGGTTATACTCCTTCCAGCTGCGTGGTTCCTCATACAGGTCCATCTCATGAACCACGCTCCACCACCGCGCTTGCCTTCCATGCCATTGTAACATTTCGTTCTTCACCGCTTCTTCCTCCTGCCCTTTTCCATGGCTTGTCTCTCCCATTTCGGTGGTCAGGTTCCCAATGCACTTTGGTCCCTGCCACTTGTACACGTTGGCCTTGCTTTATTGGGATGCGGCAGCCACGCGGTTCTCCAAATTGCCGCGGAGGTCTGTCGCCCTCAAGTTGCCCTCGTATCCCCACTTCTGTCGCTTGGTAGCCCGTGTAACTGACGTCTTCTCGACGCCCAGCCGTGCCTTTACCCTTCGACCTTCAGTACTGTAGTTTCTTGTCTTCTAAAACCTTCTTCGGAACGCCCTCGGGGCAGGCCACACGATCGTCATCCTCGGGACGTCCAATCTTCAGCGCCCTCGGGGCGGCCTCCTCGCTGCCGCACTCCGGCGCACAGCGGAACTCAAACGGGTGCCCTCGGGGCAGGCCTTGTCGCTGACGTCCTTGGAACACTCAGCCTTCAGTGCCCTCGGGGCGGCCTCTTCGTTGTCGCACTCCGGCGCACAACGGAACTTCTAACTCGCTCCTCTCGGGGCCTCCCACGCAGTTGACGACTTCGTGACGTCCCGCCGCGCTACCCTTCGAGTGTAAACCGCCTTGCTCACGTCCTTGAGGCCCTGCCGCCTCTGGTCGTGGGTCAGGTCAACTTGGAGCGCCTTCGTGTCCTCGGCAGCTCCTCTGGCTCCGAAACCAGTTGTAAGGGGCGTGGAGCCTTGACGGCAACTCCAACACCCGTTGGTCCAAACTCGGACCCAAGGAACGGGAAAACTCACGATTACAAACTGGGCGGAGGTCACCCGTATTTATAGGTGCCCGCCCGGGAATCCTAAGGGTCATGCCAGAAATTGGTGAGTCATCCCCAATTCTGGCATACCCGCCAACTTGTGTTCGAATGTTTGTATCCCATCCGCATTGTCATTGGTCCCAAGGTTCCCACAGCGCTTAAGCCTTTATGCAAACGTTCCCAAACTCATCAAGCGCAGCTCCCACCTGACCCAAAAGCTACCGTGTGTTACCAACACGGGGTTTGATACCCATCTACTAGTAATCCTTTTAAAACGCTGATTGTTGCCCTCACAGACGGGGCCGCAACAACTAAGCTGCCCACAAGAGCAACGATTCAAGCCTCAATTAAGGCAGATTGTCCAAGCATGTCGATTATATAACCTTAGAACAATAGCTCGCACATAGCCCAAGCTTGAATGCCTTGGACCCTAGCCTTGTCCACTTGCTTTACGTTTGCACGTCAAAGATCGACGATGGCCGAGATTTCAGAAATCGCCAAAACTGCGATGATGGCCTTCTGCAGTGGGAATCAAGACATGCTCGAGCATGTTTGGCAAGCGCTATTCCAAGTAAAGGATGCCTCCCTTCACTACAAAAGTGGCAACGACTCGTCTTTGGCCCACCTAAGTCGGGAGTAACCCGGAAACATGCAAATCTCTAGCGGATGCGGAATCAGCATGCAAATTTTTAGGACGAATTTTAGCCAATTTGGGGGCCCCTTCAGAGGGGGTGGGACTAACTTTTTTTCTTGAAAATTGGTAGCTAAGGTTTCTGCAACCCAATCTTTCTGATTCTTGTATTCATTTGTGAATCTAAAGTGCTTTTGGTTACAAAATTTGTCTCTCAAATAGAGGGCAATTAATTCCGGATGGAGGAAGTATACCCTAGGATATTCAACCCTTCCGCATCGGTGAATCCCGACCGTTACATTTTTGCTCCGCACTTGCATCCCGGACCATTACGTTATTTTCTGTTTTGCTCCGCATCGTGTCGCGGCGGCTCCAAGGAGGCTCTAGAGGTTGTATCCCAAGTTTCATGTGCAACGGACCATTCCCAAGTTCCAAGCCTCGTCCGTACGTGCACCTTGCAACACCAACAACCCAGCTCGGGGGATTGATCGCGCCCCCCGCGAGTCTGGTCTGCGAAGCCGGGTCCCTTGCCGCAAACTTGTGCCCACTGAATAACCCCCCGGCACCCCCTTGTCTCATCCGCCTAGCTCACCCTTCTCCCCGTGCTCTTGGCCCCGGGCGGCTCCCAAGGTGCCACCCCCCGGCCGGCCGTTGGTCAGCACGCACGCACGCCGACCGCCTCCACTCCCCGCTCGTGCCATTCCGTGTTGGCACTTTCGGCGTCAGCACCCACGCTCCCCTGCGATTGCTTCCCAAGGTTCGAGGCCAGAGCCGCCCGGATGGCAAGCGGCGGGCGGCTGCCTGCCTGCCGATCGATCGCTCACGTTCCCCTGCGATCGCTTCCCAAGGTTCGAGGCCAGAGCCGCCTGGTAGGCAAGCGGCGGGCGGCTGCCTGCCTGCCGATCGATCGCTCACGTTCCCCTGCGATCGCTTCCCGCAGTTTGAGGCCCAAGCCGCCTGGTAGGCAAGCGGCGGGCGCCGGCCTACCTGCCGATCGACTGCCCAGTGGTCTGCCAGGTGCCGGGGTCAAGCCCGTCCCGAAGCCGCGCCCCGGCCGTTACTAAATTCGGCTGCTCCGCATCTCGCTCCGGCATCGTTATTTTTTTACTGATCGACTCCGCGAAAAAGGGCCCAGCATTACGTTACTATGCGGAAGGGCTTAAAAACCAACGGTATGATACCGCGATATCATGATTATATCATGATATCATGACCATATTGATATGGTCTCGATCTTCAGCGCACAGCTGCAGAGTCGGCACCTCAGGTAACAGTCAACGCCTTGCTGAATGGAGAATAGCAAGACACAAAATGATCAATCAAGAATGGACAAGGGATGCTGTGTCCTTGGAAAGATTGTGCTTCCGTGACACTCATGGCTTGAAATTCCAATCGCAGCCTTTCAAAACCTGTCCCAACGTGAGCAGACAACGGCAGGCGTCCATGCGGTGACGGAAATGTGCCTGCGGTGCAGATGTTATCTGCTGGAGACAATGTGATTCAAGGTGATAGTTTGCCCCGTGATGTTCCCCCACCCGACAGTGGCATCATTGGCGGCGCCGCCGGTGGGGCCAGCTCCAAATTTATACGGAAGCATGTAGAACTACGTGTACGTGACTATACGTGCACAGTTACGCATAGGCACATGGGGTCAACCATTTGGCACTTTTGGTCATCAACACAACCATTCAAAAATTTTCAGCACGGTGCATCCTCAAGCACCCCAAGCGCAGCCCAAACCTCGTCCTCACTAAGGAGGGACGACGCTCTCTTACAAGATCCTGTCTCTTACTAACTCAGATATGCTGCAGCAACAGCAGATGACATCGATGACACTGATGCACGGTTTTGAGAATCGTGTACTGTGTTAATCTTGTATTTATCGTATGCTCATCATACAAAAATGGTACCGGACCGTGTAGTAATCGTTGCTACACTTACTCGTGACGATTAGGTGAGCGTGCATGCCTTTCACACGTTTTCGCATGGTTGTGCACGATTTATGCAAGTTAGAAACCGTGTATTTTGGCTGCTTTTTATGTGTGACGAAGCATCTGAGAGAGTCATCGAAGTTCAAAAGAACGCCGCAGCGACAGCAGGTGGCCTGAACGGTTTGGCGTTTGAAAAACGCTTTGTGGCTGCCCCGATTCCATTTAATAAATTGTTTAAATGAGGGCAACAGTCAAACGTGGGAACACGAGCCTGGCTTGAGCTGCAGCCCCAAATGATGCATAACTACATATAACAACTTTCGGTATTTATCTACAAACACTGATACTTGGTATATACCAGGATTGTGTGTGAGCAAAAATATGCTTGCGTGTAAGTAACAAGCCCGGTGCTGATCAACGGCGGGGCTCAGCTGACCACCAGTCACATAGTTATATGATCGCCATATTTCGTCATAGATGACATTTGTGCCGGCATGGCAGTGGTGATCGTTGCTCAACTGTCCTGACAGAGGAAAGCGACTTTCACAATGTCATACTGCTCATGCCATCATAACGCACCACACAGACAGGAAGGTCCTAATTGTCTCGGGCATGATTCTGTCCAGTACTGCTCCGTTTGCAGTTTCTGGCAGCATTTCATTTTATCATCACTGCGTAACCTATGTAACAATACTTAGCAGCTCAAAACGGTATGTGAATACTGAAATCATGGAGCGATAGCACGGACAGAACCGTCAAGGTAGTTTTCTAGCTCTGTGCCAGACATGTACTGTCCAAACTTCCATTGTTGTGTGTTCTTGGATCAGCATCATTCTGGTCAGTTATCTAAGTGGATTGCCATCAGTTTCTAGAAACTAGTTCGGGCTCGTTGAGCAAGATCTTGCGCAAGATCTTGCTCAACGAGCCCGAACTATGAGCAAAATGGTGTGATCTGGCAATACTTACACCGTCACATAAAAGACATGCTATGTATTGCGATGGATTGGAGAGATTCTGATAAGAAACGTACGGATTGTGATTGAGCTTCATGAGGCTCAATCACCAGTTTGAAGGTGAGGAGGGAGTTATTGAGTGAACAGGCGACATATAGTGTTTATGTAGGAAATGTACATAGGGACAATCATGACGGAAATGAACATATTGTCGCATGCGCTATTTGACTGGTACGCTCATCCTGTAATGCATGTAGTTTGTGGCCTCGCTTCCCGTGCCTGGGAGCAACCGACCGTGGACTGTGCGCACCACGTACCAACGCCATAACCAGTAAGAGAATCAGTCATTTTACGTGGTGTAAACTGTGTACAATTCTATTAAAATCGCGTAAAGCATTGAACTTCATGAGGGTCGGAGACTCGCGAGCCTCCTGACAAGGGGTCCTTATACGGAGTCAGTGCGATCATTGACATCAACTTGAAAATGGCTTCAACGTCAGCACATCGCCTGTCATTTGCCGCTTCACTATTCTGATGCATGATATGTGCATTTTTGGCGCACTGAATTGGTCGTCCGCTTGTCCCTGTGGCAAACTCTCCGCCACTCTGTCTCCACATTCAGTGCTATATGTTCATTATTGTGCCACGAAGTTGAACCTGAGCCTTGCAGCAGAAGCTTCGCAGTAATTCTGGAATTCGCACCGGTGTGAAGGTGGACACCTTCGCACCGCACCGCTCACTCGCTTTCCATGGATTTTCCCTGTGCGCCTGCACGGATGCTCGTCAGGCTTGGTCTTTACGTTTACGGCTCAATTTTTGCGTTTACGTTTCTACGCGTAAAAATGTGTAAATAAAGAACGGACAATTTTTGGCGAGCATATTTACGCGCATTTAAGGCTAGTTGGCACGACCAGATGACAAGATGATGTCCCAATCAACGATAGGTTTTCCACCCCTTCCAGCACCGCCAACACAGCGCCCGCCTTGCTGTCGGCAAGGACAACGACGCCATCGACAAAGAGATCGTTTATGCACATTTCGGCGCCTCTATCTGCCAATCTCCGGACTCCCTGAGTCGGTATGTATTGTCTTCAAGTACACAGGACCCATTGTTACGCATTTTTATGGCTATTTACGCGCAAAAACGTCAAAACCAATTTCACGCATGAGTGGAAAAGGAAAAGCAAATAGTAAAGTGTTTACGTAAAGATACGTAAAGATCAACCTACGTAAAGATCAACCTTGGTCCTTGGCTTAAGTCTGGATGTTCGTTTCCCCCAACCATTGGCTCCTTCATGACTCCCGGTCAAACCCTATCCGTACAGAACAGGCTTTTACATCAAAGGCCGCTTGAGTTCATGCACTTAAGGAATGCATTTCAATCTAACCATTCACTTTGTGGCAGCATCAGCAGTTGGGATTTCGATCTGCGAAACTTCGCTGTCAGACCTTGACCGTTGCTATCCGTCCAATATCAAATGCACGTTGGGTGCCCGAAGTTCAATGGAAAGTGCAGTGCAGAATCAGAGTTTTTACCTTCTTCACAATTTCGACGTTGCGAACAATGTCACATTTCTTCCCACTGCCTGGGGGCCAAGGGGAAATTCGTGTTGGCATTAGCATGAAAATTTAATCTGTCACCTCGCCCTGCCCGGCCGCAGGTCGCAAAAGTAGATGCCTGCGTCAGATCTCCGGCAGGATCTGTGGGGCCTGCCACCCATTCGATCGCCGATGTATGTTGGCTATCGAATGGATGACTGGCACCAATATGTTGTGCTAGAATATTGGCAATATTGGCCCAACATTTATATTGGGAACATCAATGATACTCATGTGCCAATCGTTTAGCTGACTGGACACATGACCAACAGCGACTTTATTGACAATTGGGAAAAGTGACAGGTGAGCAAAGTCACGAAGGTTACCCTGTGAGAGAAGGTATGCGTATCGACGGTGAGATTTTCTCGCACTGCTCACAGATCAGTCACAAACGCCAAATGAGCAATGTGGCATTCGCAGCCCTTCCGGGGAATCCGATGCCCATTATTCGAACGCCGTTGCCCCAAACACTAGGAAAAAAAGGGCAAAATAACACGTGTTCAAACGTGTACAAAGTTTACGGGTTTGTGTTATTTCTGTGTTCTTAGCGTGTAGAACTTTGATGAAATGTGTTTTATGTGTGTTCACAAAAGTGTTATTTGGCTGTTTTTTCCCTAGTGAAAAGTATTCCCTGTGTTTCCCAACCCCCACATCTATTCCTGGCCAGGACACCCAGGTACTGGAGTTTTGCACCCATGGCGGGCAAAGCTGCCCTGGGACGCAGCAATTCTTGAGTTGCTCCTGATCAGGAGCGGCATTGCGCACTGCAACTTGCATGTGCGTTTAGGTGGAGACAGAAACAAGTGGCAGTGTGCAATGCTAAACGTACATTCCAAGAAGAAAGGCCACCAGAATATGGATAATGACATCACTGGAGGCGCTGACCACTGCACTGCACTAGCGCACGGCTGGACGTGGGTGTCAATGGAGTCCAACAAAGGCGGTCCAATTTCCCCGCAGTTGTTGTACTTGCATCAACTGGTTTGCATGGGCTTGAATTGATCTTATGAGGATACTGAAATCAGGCTTGTTGTTTGCGTTTGCGTTTTTGCGCCTAAACACATAAATTTGCAAAAGGGTCTATTATGCGCCTGTCCTCGCGTTATTATAGACACCAGGTTACATGACAAAAGTCGCGTGCAATGATCAGTGCTCCACCCACTCGGGCATGTCACCAGTAGAAAAGGACATTTTGCGGTGCCAACAGTGATGGCATTTGATACTAATTGACGCCATCGCAGCTACTCTTATGTCATCGCAATCTCTGCGATGGCGTCACTTAGGGTCGAAATGGCATCGCGGGTGGCATCGCAAAAGGGTGTTTTCTGCAAGTGTGTGAAACATAGCGTCCACCTCGCCCTCGGCAAGGGCAACGACGTCGTTGAACAAAGTTCTTTATCTGCCCAATCAAGGGCACCTGGTTGCCATCCCTTGAACTCACAAGTCTGTATGTACTGTCTTTATGTACACGTGGCTCTATTTACCCTTTATTTACGTATTTTACGCCTATTTATGCGTAAAAACGTGAAAGGGAATCAGCGTAAAAACCGTTCTTACGCGCAAAAATGTAAATTTCTACGGTTCTACAGTTTCTACAGCATTTTCTTACGGTTTCTACAGTTTCCACGGCGTAAATGAAAGGCCTTCCTGAAATATTCACCGAATTCAGGCTCACCCAGTTCGATTCATCTGGGCATCAACTCGATTCAGCTAAGCTAAGCTAAGCTGTGCGTGCCAAGGGCAATACTGGCACGGCACCAAGACACAATTTGTGTCATGGAGATTTGAAGCCGCTGCATGTTGAAGCTTCCGAAAATATGATCATATTGAATGGATATATATTGACTATATATACTGAATCATGATTCACAACAGCATGACATGTGGAGTTGTGTGTATTCCGCACTGTGTAATACACACACACCGTCAGCCCAGCCCCACCCGACAGGTGGCACCCTGTCGCTGGCTCCTGAACGCTTGCACTGTCCGTTTAAACGTCAATTTACAGGGCCAAAACTGTAAATTTGCAGGGCAACTGAGCATGTAATTCCAGTATGGAATCAAGTTCTGCATTGCAGACTGATGCAGAGGCGCCTCATCTGTTCGGGTGTCGTGGTTCTCAACATGTGGAATTTTAGTGATGTGCGAAACCCACGCCAAAGGTGCATGCCCAAATCCCGACATATCCAATGCTCGGCAGCATTACCACTTTACTGACAGCCAATTCTTTTCAAGGATTGTCTCTCGCCTCACATGGAGATTATAACCCAGTCACCTTCTCGTCGTACTCCGAATCTTCATTAATTTGTTCTTGCTTTTGGGGCGCAGTTACTACCGTGCGGGTCGCCTAGCCCTCTCTTCCATAACCAAACAGAAAGGGCGCAATCAGCAGAACGACTGGGCGAGGAACCTCTGGATGTGCTTGCTACTTGCGGTGTGGGGACTTGTCAGGGTTGCAGGCGCGATTGCCGATGCCGACGGCGCTCCCCGGGGGGCCTATCGCGACCTCAAGGCACGGCGCCCGTCGCCAGTACGCGAGGCGCTCCTGCCACCACCGCAACAGTGCCCAACCACATAATTTGCCCATCAAGCCGCTGCGCGACCTTTCCCGGTGGTGACGGCTGTGCGCCGCTGACGTCATGTGTGACTGAATTTTGAGCGTGAGAGGGGGCGGCCAGGAGTGGCATGGCGCAGGGGGACAACCAGCAGCGTCGCGAGGTGGCGACCGGTCGACCAACCGCACGTCGGTGCGCCACCCACGCCGTGGCCTGTGCGGCAACTTGGGTTTGCAAAGGACGCTGGTGGCTACGGACGTGTACCATTGGGAGGCTTCCAACGGAAGGCACCCGTCCTTCCCCAGAGGCTCTGCGGGGAAGGCCCTCTCACATGAGAACCCAGGCTCTGGAAATTGAGATCGCCGGTGATCGCTCCATTAGCTGGGGCAGCTCTACTCAGTTACCTCTATGGAGCTCCCCCTGAGGAACATTGGGATGGGCCCAGACCGTTTGTGGCCTCTGGAAGCGTTCGGCCAGTGAGCTGACTGCCAGTGCGCTTGTGCATGCGCGGGACCTCGGGGCTGTCGTCAGACTCCACGACCGCGAGGCGGTGGCTTCAAAAGCAGAGCCGCTCCAGTGCCACCAGCCAGCTGCTCCAGGCGCCCGTGGATGTTGTGTTTCGCTCGGCTTAATCTGGTTTGTGTCGACCGTTAGGGACGCCAGAGAGATAGAAACATCGGCAAAGCCCTGTGACCATATACATACGACGGGACGACGGGTTGGCGGGCACTGGCCGCTGAGCGCTGTCCGTCGACAGACACACGAGGGTGAGTCTGGAACCGACACAATCTCAGAGGACTTGTGGTAAGAGGCATGCGCACATTGGTCGTGTGTGACGCGCCTCTGGACTCAGTTCGACCCGCAGCGCGGTTGCCGCTCCCGGTAACGCTGCAGTTCGCCTTCGCACAGATCCAAGGCTGGAGACAACCAACTGAGCTGCGTGCCAACGTGCCCAGCTGGTGATTCAGAGGGGCCCATCACAAACGGCAGCGTCCGCCGTCGTGCATCGCCCGCATCCCCCCTTCGCCGCGCGCTATCAATCGGCGTGCGAGCAGGCTTGGTCTGCAGTCAATGAACCAGAGCCCAGCCAGGACCATCTTGTGGAGGGACGGGACTGCCCGAGTGCGACTGCGTTGGGCGCACCTTGCAACAAAGCCCACGCTCAACGCCATTCATGGCCGTGCGTCGACCATTACTGGGCCCGTGGGGTGATTACTTGGTAGCCACAGAGTGTCTTTCCCTTCAAGAAGATTTGACCACGTGTTGGTGGTAGATTTTGCAGTGGACCCGTCCGAGGTCAACGGGATTCGAATGACCCACAAAGCATCATTTTCTAACATATTTGAGTCCCCCAATCGTCCTCCAAACTTGTTTTGGATTCAATAGCATGGCCCACAGAGCACGAGGCCCGTGCACATCGGAGGGGCCAATCCTAACCGGATGAGGGCGAAGACGGCCAGGAAACGCAGGGTGGATATCGCTGGCAATCCGCATGCCCTCTGTTATTTCTGGAAGAAATGGTTGGCTCCATGGGATTAACAGTGACCTGGCCTTGCAAAACCAGTCATTAACAGTGACCTGGCCCTGCAACACTGTCTTTCAAAGGCGAGTCTTCGCTTTGATACACCCGCGCGTGTCGATTGGCGTGGCAGCAGCCTCCAGTCGGTGCCGAGCTTTCAACAGCGGGTCGGCAGTGTTCGTGACCAAGCAAAGGCGGTGCACATGCGCGTTTTCTTGGCAAAGAAGCCGAGAAAAGGCCAAGACAGAGTTGAGAAATTTGTGAAGTCACTCCTGCGCCGAAGGCAGGACTGCTCGGAGCCAACAAGCGATTCAATCACACGCTGCGGAGGGGCACCGGGAGATGCTCAGGTAGGGTACAAACTTCATGGCGAAGTACACTGCCGTCCTCCTTGTTTGGACACGCCCTGCAGCCTGTGCAGCTGCAGTATCGTAAAGCACGCGTCAACGTGCGGGCCCGATTCCTCCCTCGCCTCCAGAACCTCCCCGACTTCGCGGCCCCGTGCGCGGCATCGCCAAAGCCGCTTCTTCGCTGTGCCCGTCCCAGAAAGCGACGACGGCGCCGTCTCGTCCAGCGGCGCACCGACGCAGGCGTCCGCCCCGCCGACGTCGTTGTTTCGAAACACGGACCCAACAGCTTCGGAACGCGCTGAAACGCCGGGGACTGCTCGAGAAGGGACGCAAGACCGCGAGGACGTTCGACTGAGGGACGTTGGGCAGAGCCAGCGGGAGCCGCGTGGTCCGCAGCTGGCCAACCGGCGCTTATGAGGGCGATGGCTGGGTGAGCATGAAGCCGCAACGATGCAGTGAATCCTCTGCGCGAACGTCCGTTCTCCTTCCCTGGTCACTCGCGCCTCCGTTAATGCAGCGGACCGCCGGCGCGGAGCCCGTCGCGGAGGACGCGGGCCCAAGCTTCGCGCGGCGTTGTGCGACTCCCGGCGGCGTCGACGGTCCGAACGGCAGCTGCAGATTTGTTGCTCGTGCGATCGCGGCGCCCCGCTCGGTTTGCGGAGCCCCAGCAGACCGGCGCTCGATGAACGGGACCGACGCCGCTCCGGACGGGCAACTTCACGCAGCGACTTGGCTGCGGCTCGATCACGGAGAACGCAGCAAAGCGCGAAGCGTCACGTGTTCATCTCCGCGAGTCCAGCGAAACTTGGCCGATTGGCCAGCCGCCGCGTCCTGAACCGAGTCGCGCCCGCTCGCGCGCCGCGCTCCCGCCCCGCGCCACCCGCCCACGCCCGCCGTCTGGCCGGCTTGTCAAACGCGCTCCAAACACCGCCCGGCGCCGTGCGGCGACCCTGGAATGGTGACGGGGCGCCGAAACACAGGCCAAAGGGCCCCCGCCGGCTTTTTTATTCAAAATTTGATCCGGTCCGACGCGGCCCGCCCCGCTCCGGGCGCCGGGCACTTGGGTGCCCATGCTCGCCATTATGGCACGTGCAGGCCACCCCTCCCGGCTGAAAACCTACCCACCCGCCCCTATCGCCGCCTGCACTGCGGGCCGGGCTTGCACCGCGGGCGCCGCGCACAGCCAGCCGCGGCGGCGTCGGCGCGGGAGTGGGCGCAGCGTAGGTGAGCTGACGGCGGGCATCGCCCGTTTCTCTCTTGCCGGTACCGGCGGCGCCCGTAGTGGCGCGGTGGCCTCGACCTGACCGTGCGCCTGTTTACCTCGAGGTGGGCCGAAAGCGGCGCCGGGCGTGTCAGGGATCCCGGCAGTTCGCTGAACCTGCCCGAGACCTCGGCGTGCGAATCGACGGGCGGGGCTCAGGGGCGGAGGCGCAGCGGGCTATTGTCACGGTTTGGTGCCCTCGAACCGTACAAACTCCTCTGCAGCGGGCCGCTGAGGAGAATTCTGGGGACGGGTCGGCCCCCGCGGGAGCCTGTTGGCTGCCACGGAGCTCCGCCCTCGGGCAGCGTCGCGGGCGTCGTTGGCCCTGCCAACGCCAGGGGCGGTCGGAGTTTTGATGTTGTGGGCATGCGTTGTGTTGTCGCAAATTCGACGTTTCTGTGTTGACCCAAGCTGGCCCGGCGTTTGCTCTCCTGGGCTGGAGACTGTAGGCCGTGTTGCGGGCGGTTGCGCCGGGACGACGGGCGCCGGATGGTGGGGATGTTGTGGCGCCCGGTTGCTCGGTTGGAGAGCTGGCCTTCGTTGCGCGGTGGTTTGCGTTCCGTTGGCAGCGCTCCGCGCAACGTATTGGGGCGCTTTCTCATGTTTCGGGGCGATTACCGAATTCCCGGATCTCACTTTCGGCGAAATTCATTGGATTCCAAATGCGCAGCGGGCCGGCGGGGATTGGGCGAAAGTCGCGTTCTGTACATTAGAACCAGTTCTGAGCAGCGTCCGGGTGACTGTCCCTGGTGGTGGCTGAGGTGTCCAATTTGGCACGCCGCATGAGGTGGTGCCGCAGTCCCGACTCTGGCTGCTTTCCCGTTTTGAGAGTGGCTTCATGTGTGTGTGTGCGTCTTAGAACTGGCGCCATCAAGCTGGGGTGTGAAGGCATGCCTGCCAGAGGCAGATGGCCAAGGGGGAAGCGAAAGGCGACTTTTGGGAAGCCGGCACAGAAATCGGACCCTGAAGTTGGCGACCTCGTTGGGAAAATTGTGCACATCCCAGCCACCGAGTATGGCATCAGCGTCCCTGGAATGTTCTACAGGTATGTTGATTGACACGGTGATGGTTGTGCGATGAGTTAATCAATTAGTGAGTCATGTCGCGATTCCGTGGATCACATTTTGTAAACAGCGCATTACAATACCAGTGCTGTTTTTCATGGCAAGGACTGTGCTTTGCCTTATCAATGCCTTGGTGCCCGAACAGGTGGCATTCCTCTCCTGGAGGACCCATAGTGGTGATTGCATGGTCGCCATTGCTAATCTCCAACCTTCCGGTTGCCAGTTTGTGGTTTGTGCGGTTTTCTGAGCATCAGGCCATTGTTTAGCATGTGTTCGAAAGTGCATGGGCATACCGAGTCAGTTTCAAGGTACACTCTGGCACGCCCTGTTTACTGTAGTCCATTCCTTTAACGTGTGCCATGTCTTGTGGTGGCAGTGTGTGTGGTATTATCTGGCACCGTCATCTTCCTCCTTGGATTCCATCGGCATTTCTGCCAGCTTCTGCCGTTATCATCTGCCACATTGAGGCTGGTAGTGTTTGCTTAGACAGTGCCAGTGTTGGACGTGTTTCAGTGC
The DNA here is from genome assembly GCA_905146915.1 of Ostreobium quekettii. Lineage (NCBI taxonomy): Eukaryota > Viridiplantae > Chlorophyta > Ulvophyceae > Bryopsidales > Ostreobiaceae > Ostreobium > Ostreobium quekettii. The sequence goes on along the minus strand of CAJHUC010003063.1, from coordinate 79,742 downwards.
CGATGCCCGAGGATCTTGTTTACATGGTCCGCTCATGCAAGGTTTGGCGCTTGTTGATCCCAGATTGGCCTTTCTGCTTGCAAGAACTTGAATGTGCTGAAGCGTCTGGCTTGAAACCAGCTGCCATTGAATGCTGAGGTGTTGTGCTCAGGGCCAGAGTGGTGAAGAAAGACCCAAAGCGCAAAAGCTCTGTGATCCTTTCGTTTTTTGAGGATGATGGGAGTCACAATTGGATGCCTGCGATGGAAGTGAGGCGTTGGCTGTCAGAAACAGGCAGTGTGGAGACGACCACCAACTGCCACTCCGATGACTATGCAGCCCAAACCCTCCTTCACATCAAGAGTCTGAGTTTGCGCAATAGCCCAGGCGATCAGCCTGTTGGGGGCAAATGGTCTGAAGGGGTTCAGGCAGGGTGCCTTGCGGGGAAAATGGAGCCGCAGGTTATGGCTTGCAATGGGCATGGTGATGCAGACGTTGGCCAAAAGGCAGAAAATGCGAGATGGAAGGTTAAGGCTGGAAAAATGGGTACAGCTGTTCACGCACTGCCCCGAGGGAGGCCAAGGTGCGTTCTGGCTGAGAGCCAGCCAGGAAGCATCGGGACAGATTGGGTGCAGCCGGTCGACGTGGGAGAGGTGAAAGTGCAGGAGTTGTGTGCAGATGGGAAGGCTGATGTTGAGATGGACTTTTGATGGTCAGGATGCTCCAGCGCAGACAGCCACTCCTGTTGTGGTGCGAACAGGCAGCTGGTGTCCATGAAATGTTGCATGTGCAGGGCACATGACAGACTGAGAAAAATCGCTTGCTCGTTACAGTGCGGTCCCTCTGGAGAACCGGATTGTTGTTGGCAGCCAATTGCTGGAGACTGGTTTCTGTGATTTTGATGCAGGCCACACTTAGTTGATTTCTTCAAGACTAAGCCTTTGGCTTCCAATGCCTTCCAGTAGTGGGAGAGTGCTGGCCCACAGATTGCGAATTGACTCGTTCGCTGGGCTAGCGTGTCGAGATAGCCTTCTTTTGCCGTGTTTTTTATTTGTGAGGGGCTGCATGTGACTGACCAGGCTGGTGCTCTGGGTTGAGGAGCACCTCTGTGAGGATTAGAAGGAAGACAGGGCAGGGGAGGAGCATATTCTTGCATTCTTTTAGGATGAGTTGAATAACATTGGGGGCGTTACCAGCCCAATGGCGAGAAAGATAGGTCAGTGCGTGCTGGAAACGACTATTGAGGGGATGTGGGTGTGCACAAGGGGAATGTGTATTCGATGAACGATATCTGTTTTTGTTGGATTTTTGGGTTGGCTGTAAATTCTAACTTCTGAGGACATCTGCCCAGATGCGCGATCGTCAAACGAGCATGGGCAAGGACTCGCTGGCATATGAGCAGGTTGTAGATGACAAATCATACAACAGTGTTGGAGAGTGTGACTTGGTGGTATTTGTGCACATGCAAGATGCCGAACGGCATTGACCAAAGGCATTGTGGGGCCGCTTGCATGATCAGTGTTGTGCAAGTGGCGCTGCACTACAGTTGACCACGGCGAATGTTCAGCTTGCATGTTGCGTATAGGTGCTAGTGTTGAGCTCCTTGGGCAAGCAGACTGCCCCAGACACTTCTGAGACACAGACAGTGGCCCATTGATCACACTTGTCACCATTGGCAAGTCGTAACGAGGCACCGATGTGGCGATCGATGCCAAAGCCTGCATCTGCAACGTCCTGTCCCAAACTGCCGACACAGCCACTGACACTCAGGAAACCAATGCTGCAAGATGCCGCCGTCAGTTAGTGTCTGCGGTAGTCGCTGATGGCCGGCGCTCTATTCAGCGTTGCAGACCGCTCTGGCCGTCTCCACAGACATCCATGCGGCTACGCTCTCCGTTTCTGTGCAAAACAGGCCGCACTTGGGAAAAAAAGGGGCTTCGACCCAGCCCTAACTGAGGCTGAGCCCAATCCACTTTGAACGGGCTTGCGCCTAGCCCTTGCCTTCCTGCCATGACGCACCTGGCAACGGGCCCGATCCGCACCTGTTTAACCGTCAGCATGTTTCTCCATCGATCTGGGAATAGCCCCTGAAGGAAACAGGTCGAATAGGAAGGCGTTGGATGCCCAGCGCACGGGGATCTGGCACAGTTTCCCTTCAGAGATGTCTGCTTGTGCGGCGCGTCGAGCTTAGAGCCAGTTTGACGCAAGTGCAGCGCACCAACATACGAAACTTGACACACACAAAGTGCCATCTCTAAATGACTAAGGTTGCAATTAAAAAACCTCGCGAGTGCCATTGTTTCAGTTCCCCGTTCACCAACTGGCGAGGACACATCTTCCCATTTGTTGTCATTGACAAACGCTACTTGGTTTTAGGAGTTCATGAATTCTTGTGAGTGTTTGTGTTATCCATTTGACTCCAATGAACTGATCATGGACGCTGCTTTGCCCGGGCGAAATGGGAAGCGGACGGCTGCCTCATTGCCTCGTTATGCTGACGAAGGCAGGCAGGGTCGAGGGGTGGCGACCACTGACTGGGGACAGCAGGCTCGAGTAAACGGCAACAGTTGACAGCGGAGTGAAGGGCCAGGAATCTCTCCCTGTCATCCGGTCCGTTTATCAATGTCCTCAACGCAGTTCCTGATGCCTCATCACCTCTTTTTATGCGTCCAGCTGTTAATAATGCTCAATCAGTTCTAGTTACAACATTGTCATGTAAAATTGAGTGAGGTGGTGAGGATAAAAAAATTCTCGCAGCGTGCGCCGCCCGTATTTCACCGTACATCGATGCGTCCGCCCTACAAGAGGCGCCGCGGAGGCGGCGCCGCTGTGCTCGACCTGCGGGCTGCCCACTCCGCGCCCTTGCCGACCCACCCCACTGCCGCAGCGCGCCAGCCCGCGCCATGGACGGCTCCCCCGACTTCAACGCGCTGCAATACCTCGTGTCCCCGCAGAAGCAGGACGCCTTCATCGCCGCGGACTGGGAGGCCGGACCCAAGCTCTTCAAAGGGGATGATGAGCGGCGCCAGGCGTTCGCGGGCCTGTTCAACAGGCGGAGCCTGACGGAGGCGATGCGCGCCAGGGACGCGGCCAAGGGCGGCGGGGCGTTCCGGCTGGGCGCGGACGTCATTGCGGCAAGGTACCTGAGCGGCGAGCGCGAGACGGTGGGCGGGGACGTCAGCGGCTGCGACGCGATCTGGAGCCTGTTCGAGGACGGCTGCACCCTCCAGGTGCCCCCACCGTGTCGTGCACCCCCGTCCCGACATCGGGCATTTCCAAATTCCCCGTCGCGGCATGGAAATTCGTCTCGGAGTCTCGCCATCTTCTGTCGGGAGTCAGGTTGCCCGTGCTCATGCCGGGCAGGGTTTCTCCCCTCCCTTGACGCCGAATCTTCGCATCCCGCAGGTGATCCAGCCGCAGAGGTACACACCGGCTCTCAGGGCCCTGTGCGCGAGGCTGGAGAGCCAGCTGGGCTGCCTGGTGGGCTGCAACGCGTACGTGACCCCCGGGGGCACCCAGGGGCTGGCACCGCACCACGACGACGTGGAGCTGTTCGTCTGCCAGACGGAGGGCTGCAAGGCGTGGCGCCTGTACGGCCCGATCGGCGGCCACGGCCTGCCCAGCCTGCCCTCCAAGGACCTGGCCCAGGAGGAGCTGGGCCCGCCCATCCTGGAGGTCACGCTCCACGTGGGCGACGTCCTCTACGTTCCGCGAGGGATCGTGCATCAAGCCGTGGCGCAGGACGGCGCATCGGTCCATCTGACGATCTCCACCTACCAGAGGTGGACCTGGGGGGACCTTGCAGCCACGGTCGTCCAGGGGGCCGTGATGGCCCAGAAGGGGCCGGATTGCGCGCCGCACTGCCTCCGGCAGGGCTTGCCGCACGGGTTTGTGTACGGCGTGGGCACGCACCCCCTGGAGGCGCCCGACGCGTCCAGGGACGCGGCTAAGGAGCTGGCCGCCCGTTTGAGAGCTCTGGCGGACGTTCTGGAGAAGCACGACGGCCTGGTGAGGAGCGCCGCGGACGCCATGGCGGAGGACTTCGTTGGGGGGAGGATGCCGCCGCCAGAGGGGGGCCTGCGGCCCCGCGGGCCCGCGCCGGGGCCGGGCGACAGGGTGAGGCGCAGGGGCGACGGGCTGATGCGGCTGGCGCGCGTCGAGGCCGGGGAGGAACCCGTCGGCGTGGACCACGCCGTCCAGCTGCTCACCTGCATGAAGAATTCGGTGCAGGGGCACATGATGGCCGGCGGGGAGGAGTCCGAAGAGGAGGAGGAGGAGCGCAGCGAGGAGTCGCAATCTGACGGGGATGACGACATTGAGGGGATGGATGGCGACGGGGAGGAGGGCAGCGAGGAGGATGAGGACGGGCAGTGCGTGCTGGTGCTGAGGGCGGCGCTGGCGGAGCCGCTGGCGCAGATCGTGGGCAGCGGGGACGAGGGCGTGGCCGTGGCGGAGTTGAAGGGGGTGGAGGGGGAGGCGGAGAGGATCGGGTTCGTGACGGAACTGTGGAGGGAGGGGCTGATCGAGACGCGCGGTGCGGGTGCGGAGGGTGGCCGGCAGAAGCGGGCCAAGAGATAGGCAGGTGGCCGTGGGGGAAGGGGGGACTGCGGGGCGGGGGGCCTTGCTGCGGATTGGCACGGGGCGTTGCCTTGCGGCAGGTCGAAGTACGTTGCGACGGACTGCGCGTCGCGACGCTCGTGTACTTCTCTTGGGGGGGGATTCCATGGCAAAGCGGGTCAACAATGCACCGGGATCCATCATCACCATCATTTTTTACAGAACAGGGCACCTGGATTCGCAGCAATAGGTTTGTGTCGATTCCACCGTTGATTGATTGACTGCCGTCAATTCCCCGGCGCAAATGAGACTGTAGATGGTACCCTCGCTGCCACTCGAGCTGACTGTTTCTGTGAGCAAATTGATGCGACTGTAGATGGTTGTTTGGCCAGGAGGATTTCCCAATGGCACGTGCGAGCAGTGCTCTAGCGCGTGTGCTCAGGAGCTCGAAGGCCAATATACGAGGCTTGACGATAGTTGGTGCCGACGTCTGTGTTATTCATTCTATGGCTCGAAATGGCTGGTGCAGCTGAAAGAATAGATGCTGTTTGTACGACTGTCCACGGCATCCACAGCGCTTGGCCAGTGTGCTTGGAACTGAGAACTTGGCAACTACAATCATATACGTACGTCCATTGCCCGATGTTCCCAATCTGGTGACAAGCCCTCTGCATTGCCATGTAGCAAAGGCTATCAAAACAAGGAATGCGATGATGATGGCCTCGTGCACGATGTGACGAAACGTGGTGGTCATGTCATGTGTGCCCACTGCACACCGAGGTTGAGACATACCCCAGGAATCTGCAGCCACCTCGCCAAAATTTGGTCCAGAGTCTGAACTCCAGACGCCCCGATTCCCACATCATGAGTTGTCATGCGAGTGTGTCAGCGCCACACAACCAACCAACACGGCGCGACTTGGCTGCATGTATGTTGCTGTACACACATACGTTTGTACGCCCCTGTGCGATCGCCATGCAGCCATGTGTGAAGTGGGAATTCGTTGTTGTGCAAGATCGTGCACTACCGAGTGATGGGAAGGTGGCGGCCGTGAGCTTTCCCAGCATGGGCGCAGGGGAGCCTGTGCTATTCCCAAACTTGGGGCATTTGCAGATCTTCAGCAACAGCAAGCTGCTTACCACCGCTGCTGCACGTGCCGACAATCACCAGCGAGCCGCTGAACTGGCATCTATGCAATTCCCATTTCCACACCCTCCATGTGTGCCATATATTGAGAGCGTGAGCTGGGAATTGCATAATTCCCACGCATTATCCGAATAGCGTCCTCAACAACTGAAGGGCGTTCTGCAGCCACCAGAATGGTATCTCCTGGGATGAGCACAATTGTTGTGAAGCCATGCAACCATGTCTACCTTGCAGCTTCGCCAGTTTGATATTCTAGACGTTCGCACTCCTCGCATGAGCGAGTCAACTCCACCAGTGAAAAAGGGCGCCCCAAAAGTGGGAATAGACAACGCGATTTGCTGCATTCTAAGCAGATTCACATAACAACTATACGGTTTCAAATAATTCAATCGATCAAGCGCGAAACCCTAGTGCGTAAAGTGGTGATGATTACCGGTGATCCATGGGGCTAGACCATGCGGTGGCCATCCAAAATACATCACGTTCTTGGTTCACTGATCTTAAAGCGCTGGCCCGAAGTAAGCTTTACATGAACCACGCGCAGTACAAGTGCTGGAGCCGAACAGTGGTGATTGCACCGAAGCATTGAATGGTTTTGCATCACCCGTCTCTGTTAGAACACAGTTTACATTGAAAACGCACGATTTGCGGCAGTTGCGCAATACTCGGCTAGGTGCAAGGACTGTGGAAATTGAGCAGTCTGCCCTGCGTGGAGCGCACGGCATGATGCTTTTGAAGCAGGATACATCCAAAAGATAAATGTAATACACTCACCTTTTGGGTGCATTCCGCTCAAGATTAATGGCTCTGGCCCCGTCCTGGCAAACACGGCGCTGTCTTTTTGCCGCCTGACAATCACTCTCGCCGTCCACCGCAAAGCAACGCATGCTCTGGAGAATGCCTCCAGTTACAGTGCCAGCAGCCATCCTCAAGACAATGCCACAGTCTCACAAAGCAATCGCCACTACCAGCGCTGCAGCTGCGGCCACTGCTGCAGCCCCGCTGTAGACCAGGCTTGGTCTTCACGGCGTAAACACTGATATTTTACGCGCATTTACACGTGTTTATGCGTGTTTTCGCGCATTTACGCGCAAAAACAATATTTACTTTTTACGCATAAACACGAGTAAAAATACGTAAACTTTGACCCGATGTACGCAAAGACAATACATGCAGACTCGAGAAGTCAGGGGAGTGGCAGTCAGACGCACTGGAATGGACAGAGAGCGACTTTTTGTTCAACGACGTCATTGCCCTTGCCGAGGTGATGTGGGCGCTGCATTGCTGGTGCTCGAGGGGGCGGAGGACTGACCACTGTATGCGAACTCATCATGTAACGTGGGTGTCCCAACGAGCAGTAGATATAGCCGTAAAACTATCCCCTTTTGCATTTTTACGTTTCTAGGCGTACAAGCGTAAACGCGAAAACGTAAACGAAAAGACCAAGCTGGCTGCATACTGCCACCCGCCATTTTCCATCTCAACACGCGCGCTTGTATATTCTTGACGCAAGTCCCAGTGGCATTTTGTCACGTCCGAATAGTGTCAGAGCACGTCGGAATCACGGTGCGAACCTGTCAGAATCAATCATCGTGTACCTGTACTGGCGCGTTCCGGGAACGAGCAATTTGGGAATTACAACAGACGGCGCTCAACTGTGTGACATCACACGACAAGCGACCGTGATTGTGGTCAACGTTAACGCCCCATTGGCCACTCCAGTGCGACGCCACCGCGGCAACGGGATAACTATTGACAGGCAGGTTACGGGCTACTATACGGCATATATGGTACATAGTTACATCACATTGAAACAGGGCAAATTAGGTAATTGGGACACGGAATTTGTGTCATTTTTCCTCGCCCAGGTTGAGGCTGGCCATCTGGAAAGGTGCAGGTTAATTGCCGCCGTACGTGCTCATATTCAACCACAACGAGACACGATGTTTTGCTTCAAACATGGCTGCGACAAATCAACTGAGTAAGTTGCGTAACTGCGGCAGAAATATTCTAATTTCTGGGCCTCTGCTTAGCCAGAACTTGCCGCAGCTCAATTTTTGTGTGCTGAACCAACTTTGGTGCAGCGCAAGAGAACGAACTGCAGAGAATTTGGATGAACGGAGACACAAGAAGAGAGAGACCGCGAAACTCGCACCACACATGGTTCCGCGCTTTGAATCCATGGCAGCAAAAAATGATCAGCGATGTGGTGGCGCTGGCGGCTGTTGAGAAATGCAGGCGAAACGAGTCGCACACTCATCTTTGGTCTCATCATGTAACAGGGCCTGCCTTCATGAACGCACTGATTAAATAAGAATACGGCTACAAAATGATAATATGACGCACAACATGAAGACAAAAGACTGTGGATATGTGATAGACGACAAATAAGCGACGAAAGTCTTATTTGAAGTCGTCGCTTGGCCTGTGTTGAGTGCCAAAATCGTGTACTAAGGTACACAGTGTAATAAAGGAAAACATCGCGCCACACGATACTTGCACGTATTCATGAACATAAACATGACATAATCAACATATTACTAGTGTTATTTGTCAAAAAATATATCAGACAAATGAGAAGACGACAAAAAGGGGTCATCTGTGAGGTATATTGACAAAAGGGGGTCCTCTGGCCGCCCCTTGTACATTAGGGGTGTTGCTAGACCGGCGCCACACCGGCATCAAACCGGCGCTGTACAGGCGCCGGTCTGTCGCCAGACCGCACGTGGTCCTAATTGGTGCGACGCCTCTGGAAGGGCGCCGCGGCTATCGAGATGTGAAGAGGAGTCACGTCGATGGGAGCTGCATGGGAGACCAAGCGGCGATTCGAGATGCCGGAGAGAGCACGCGGCGATCGGAGTTGCGGGCGAGAGCAAGAGGCGATCGGTGCTGTGGGGAGAGCAAGCAGCGGTCGGCGCTGCCTACGATATCAAGTTGCAGCCGGAGCTCCGGAAGGGAGTCGTGGAGATCTGAGCTGCGGCAGAGAGCACGCGGCGATAGCGAGCGCAGCCATGGCGAATCAAAAGTGAGGGAAGAAGGCTTTGGCAGATGCACGACACCTCTAGTGCGTTTATTTTCTAAGATCTCTTTTGTAAAGTGAAATCACTGGCAGCATCTAATTGGAAAAAAGCCCCCTGAGCGCAGAAACAATTCCACACTGACGTTTTTCACAACTGAGTTGTGAAAAACCATAATACAAAAGATGAACAGGCTGCCATTTTTGGACTTTGTCAGGCCCTGCCAACTCGGATCTTGCCGAAAAATTTCGCTGCATGCACCTCATTGCATTGCAACAGTCACCAGCGACTTTTGCTATCGACCCCAGCCCATCAATCACGAACCCGATCGTTCTCAAGCAATTCTGTAACCTCCTGACCCATGTACTGAGCGACCATTGCGGTCATCACTTATGGCAGAAAATTCACCAAAAAGACACAAAGAACTGTCTGGTGTTCTCCAAATATCACGCAGCCGTTTCGCTCCATGGATACAGATCCAACGCAAGTCAACTTTATTTCTTGAGTGCATGCTCATAAGCTCAAGAATCGCCCTTTTGTGTCATGCCGGTGAGCATGCACGTTTTGCAATGCCTTGAGTGAACTAAACGTAAAGAAAAGCTAACGATTTCGGAAGAATGAAGTCTTTAGGTTTAGAGGCCATCTCTTCAGATTTCGGACCAAAAGTCGTTCTTTAATGACTTCTGAGGCAGCAGCCCATTAGTTCATTGTTCATAATTATTAACGTAGCTTTTAGAGACCTGTTGCAGTTAAATTGTACAACCAAGGCGGAGGTGGTCATCTAAATGATATCACAAAGACCCCACAATCAATCCCCACAACAAACCCAAGAGGGAAATTGACAAAAGGTGTTCCTCTGCGGGCTCACCCCTTGTAATGTCGGGTTGCAGAACGGTGCCGGTCCGGTGCCGGTCTACCAACACGCCTAATGTACAGAAGGCGTTCAGAGGACCCACTTTTGTAAAGATGTCTCATAGAGGACCCCTTTTTTCTCTAATCCAGTACTCGTAATAGTGTTATGTGATGTGGTCCCATTTGAGCGCGGTTCGAACAAGTTGAAATTACAGTATTAACTACCGTTGAGTGTTATTTTTCAGCGGTGATGTGCTAATCATCGAGGCAAAGTGGCAATAACCAGGCTGCTTTCCACCAGAGAAAGTCAGGTCTTTCGACGGAACGCACAATTGGTACATTCTGGGAATATTCTGCTGATCTCCCTTTGCAACAATTGTGCAAATTTAATAGAAAACGTGGCGAAAGTAGCTCCAAACACAGTGTTGAGATTGCACTGATGCAATCTCTGTCATCTCTGGCTAGCTGGTCACTTGGCCCTATTTGAACCGATTTTCACTGCTGCAGCACGGTTTTAGAAAATTGCCAATAAAACACAGCGACTAATTGGTAGAATTATAAATTCATTGTTAATTGGAACACCAAAATGCTGTTATGAACAAGCGGAAGGTGTGGAAAATGATCTAGATCAAACAAGCCAAACAATAGATCTATTGTTTGCGAGTGGAATGAAGCGGATGCTTTTCCAGAAAGAATATCACTTGTGATCGTTGTTGTGCAAATGCATGAAGAGGACTCTTTGGAAATTGCTCAGGTAGTGTCTGCAGTCAACTTCAGACAAAAACAACAAAGTAACAATCCTTCCCAATGGGTCAATACAAAAACTGTCTGCACGATTTTGATCATGATTCTGGTTGTGGCGATGCAGAAACGGACTACTGCCACCTCAATCCCAATGCAGCCCGGTGCAAGATTTTGTTGCAATATGCAGCAATCTGAATGCGAGGTGGCCATCATGCATTTTCAGTACCACCAAGTGCTGGTGAATGTCGTTGCATCCTCTTTAAGCGTTTGGTTGTGGTCATCGGCGAGACAAACTCAGGGTTTCCAGCCCTGCTCTTCCTTGCCCAATGATAGAGCTAGTCAGTGTATTCTGCCAGACTCCCTGCGAGCTCAATTGATGCATGCCGAGAGGATGTGCGCAGATGGCCGAGTTTCCAGCTGCGAAGGGCGAATGGCCATATGCTGTGATCGGCCTGCGCACACTTTAGGAGCACCTGACTCGTCCACTAGACTGGTCTGCTGTTGCTGGCTGCCGAGTCTAATGGATTGCAGCATCGTCTCACTTCGGAAGTGCCTCCAAATTCGATGTGTCCAAACGTTGTACTGCGGCTCTGTTAGTCAGGGTTTGGCGGGTCTCCTGCAGTGCGTTGCCTGTGTGTGTATGAGCGTTGTGTTCTCTTTGACTTTGCACATGCTATGACTCGGTACCTGCAAATGGGGGGCTATTTGAGTCTGTGACTTTCAATCCCTGCAACGGGTCACGCTCATGTACTCATTGTATTAGGAACTGTATTAAGCACAGTAAGCACTCATTGGGTGTGCCACCCAGCCTCATGGCGATGGCGATTCAACGAAAAGGCTGGTGCTTTCAGCTCTAACGTGCACTAATACTGCTCCGATTTGAGTCACGAAGCGTTGGTCGAAAGCGCAGTCCATTCAAGGCCGGTTTTGTTTGTGGGCCGTTGCAGGAAATCATGGATTGGCTCGTAGTTCGTGTGCGCAGGGTGTGAATCCGGCGGGCGAAGGATCCATTCCGTCATGCACCTTGGGACCCCATCGCTCTGGTTCCATCGCTGGGCTGCTGCCATGATCACTGGCAAGATATTGTGGACGATTTCCCGCCAAACGGACCCCTTTCTTTCATACACACGTCCGCCTGTTCAAATGAATTAAATGCTAATCGTGTGAAATGCCGGGGTCGTGTGAATCATTTGAAGCTTGGCGTGTTTTCGTTTCATTCTTCGAGGCCATCCCCAGTGCAAACCGCGCGGTCCAGCGCCCAAATCGTGCATACCTGACGCCCTGCAGCCCAATCCTAACCCGCCTCTGCTCCGTTACTGTCACTGCATGCGTGATCTGCCAGGGGAACAGCGCGAACTTTGCGGCAGCCAGTGAATGACGGCGCTCCTGGCGTCCTGTGCGCTCGCTCGAAGCTCTTGACAGCGTTCTGGCGACGGGCCGCGAGTACGGAGACGAGACGGAGACGGGTCGGAGATGAGGCGGGGACGACCGTGGTGACCGGGACGGGGGCGGAGACGGGGGCCCAGTTCGCACACACCCTAAACCCGAACGCTGCATCTCCCAGTCCTGGCCTGCCTCCGTCTCCGCTCACCGTCACCGTACCCGGACACCCTGAAGACTGACCCAAAAACCGTCCAAATCGTGACCGATCTCCGTAGCCGGCCTCGTCACCGTCGCCATGCTTGTGGCCCGTATCGGGAACACTGCGGGATACGGAGACTGGTCAGGATCCGGCGGCCGGGTGTCAGGGTTAAGGGCGTGCATGTACTGAGTCTCTGTCTCGGTCGCGTCTCGGTCGCACGTCCGTGATCGTAGTCTTCACAACGCCTCATCGCGCGCCGCTCGAGACTGGAGCCTGGCAGCCGGCATCGATGACTCACCCCCCCCCATCTACCCGTCCCATTTTCCCCCTCCCCCTGCCCAAATGCCCGTCCGCCAGCAACGGGCGGCCCGAAGTGTGTGGAACTTTCGGCAGGCGCCTCCCAGCCGTCGGCGCCGCCTATTTCTGTCGCTTCCCAAGCCTTCCCGAACCACCACGAGCCAGCCTGCTGCCGCACGGCCGCCGCCCTCCCCGCCGCGAGAGCTGCAGCAGGCGATTGCCGTCTCCCCCCCGCGCGCCTCCCGGCATCCGTCGCGGAAGCGCCTTGTAGCCATGGCCGAAGAGGTGGAGACGTTCGCCTTCCAGGCGGAGATCAACCAGCTGCTGTCGCTCATCATCAACACCTTCTACTCCAACAAGGAGATCTTCCTGAGGGAGCTCATCTCGAACTCCTCGGACGCCATCGACAAGATTCGGTACCAGGGCCTGACGGACAAGTCCGTGCTGGAGGCGCAGCCCGAGCTGTTCGTGCACATCGTGCCCGACAAGAGCAACAACACGCTGTCCATAATCGACTCCGGGGTCGGCATGACCAAGGCGGACCTCGTGAACAACCTGGGGACGATCGCACGCTCGGGGACCAAGGCCTTCATGGAGGCCCTGTCCGCGGGCGCGGACGTATCGATGATCGGTCAGTTCGGCGTGGGTTTCTATTCCGCCTACCTGGTGTCAGACAAGGTCACCGTGGTGACCAAGCACCATGACGACGAGCAATACATCTGGGAGAGCCAGGCCGGGGGCTCCTTCACCGTGGCACGGGACACCTCCGGGGAGGCCCTGGGGCGCGGCACCAAGATCACGCTGCACCTAAAGGAGGACCAGCTGGAGTACCTCGAGGAGCGGCGGCTGAAGGACCTGGTTAAGAAGCACTCGGAGTTCATCAGTTACCCCATCTCGCTCTGGACGGAAAAGACGACGGAGAAGGAGGTGTCCGACGACGAGGAGGAGGAGGAAGACGGGGAGAAGGACGAGGAGAAAGTGGAGGAGGTGGACGAGGGCGCGGAGGCCAAGGACAAGAAGAAAAAGAAGGTGAAGGAGGTGCACCACGAGTGGAACCTCGTTAACAAGCAGAAGCCGATTTGGATGCGCAGCCCGGACGAGATCACGAAGGAGGAGTACGCGGCGTTCTACAAGTCGCTGACCAACGACTGGGAGGAGCACCTTCACGTGAAGCACTTCAGCGTGGAGGGCCAGCTGGAGTTCCGGTCGGTGCTGTTCGTGCCCAAGCGCGCGCCGTTCGACCTTTTCGACACTCGCAAGAAGCTGAACAACATCAAGCTGTACGTGCGCCGCGTGTTCATCATGGACAACTGCGAGGAGCTGATGCCCGAGTACCTGAACTTCGTGAAGGGCATCGTGGACTCGGAGGACCTGCCGCTGAACATTTCGCGCGAGATGCTGCAGCAGAACAAGATCCTCAAGGTCATCCGCAAGAACCTGGTGAAGAAGTGCCTGGAGATGTTCAGCGAGGTGGCGGAGAACAAGGACGACTACGCCAAGCTGTACGAGGCGTTTGCGAAGAACCTGAAGCTGGGCATCCACGAGGACTCGGCGAACCGCGCGAAGCTGGCGGACCTTCTGCGATACTACTCGACGAAGTCGGGCGACGAATACATCTCGCTGAAGGACTACGTGACCCGCATGAAGGAGAACCAGAAGGACATTTACTACATCACCGGCGAGACGCGCAAGGCCGTGGAGACGTCCCCCTTCATCGAGGTGCTCAAGAAGAAGGGCTACGAGGTGCTGTTCATGACGGACCCAATCGACGAGTACGCCGTGCAGCAGCTGAAGGAGTACGAGGGCAAGAACCTGGTGTGCGTGACCAAGGAGGGCCTCAAGCTGGACGACGACGAGGACGAGAAGAAAAAGCGGGAGGAGCTGGCTGCCAAGTTTGAGCCTCTGTGCAAGCTGATGAAGGACATCCTGGGCGACAAAGTGGAGAAGGTGGTGGTGTCCCACAGGATCGTGGACTCGCCCTGCGTGTTGGTGACAGGCGAATACGGCTGGTCTGCCAACATGGAGCGGATAATGAAGGCGCAGGCCCTCAGGGACACGTCCATGTCTTCCTACATGACCTCCAAGAAGACGCTGGAGATCAACCCTGAGAACGCGATCATGGGCGAGCTGCAGCAGCGCGCGGAGGCGGACAAGTCGGACAAGACGGTCAAGGACCTGGTGCTGCTCATGTTCGAGACGTCCCTCCTGACGTCTGGGTTCACCCTGGACGAACCCAACATGTTCGGCAGCCGCATCCACCGCATGATCAAGCTGGGCCTGTCCATCGACGAGGACGAGATGGTCGATGCGGACCTGCCTGACCTGGAGGAGGAGGCCGACGAGGGGTCGCGCATGGAGGAGGTGGATTAGGCAATTGATTGGGTTTTGTGGAAGGGGCGGTGTTAGACGTAGCAGGGTAATTGCGGTGGGCGGGTGGATGGTCTGGCCGGACGCCAGCGAGGCGGAATTTAACGCGCTGCGCGCGTCGATATGCCGGGAATAGGTGCCGGAGTTGGAACCGTCAGTGTGCAAGGACATACGCTGATGTCGTGAGAGAACGGAACGATGGGCATTTGTTGTAAAATGGCAACTATCACAGTTTCTTCCCAGTCTCAGCCTGCAGTACCAGCTGTCGCCACGCGCCGGCGAATGTTTGTGCACGAGTTGTTGCCGCCCATTTCGAGACTCAACGTCTGCTGTGCGCTCCACCGGCAGACAGAAGAACCTCTGACAAACTTCGGGATGCCCAACTCAAGGCTTGCTCACCGTTTCGCTCAGTAAAATGCATAATTCTGTTCTGGAGCAATTAAGGTGTGTCTTGTTGGGGATCCAATGACCCATCGACACAACTGTGTTCTCCGCAGCGCCTGTGTTTCTGCTGCGTCCACCTCGTCTGAGCAAGTCGTTGTGTTGGAACCTCTCTTCGGCATCCACCCATTCTGGTAACAGTCTTGCACCGCCGCCACAATGCACACGCACTGTGCTTGGCTATGCGGTAAGTTCTGCTGCTAGTGAGCGGCTTCATTGGATTTTGGTAATCCCAGGGTACCGTCAAAACCCACGCAGACGCCAGGGGCTGGCAGGGAAATGTTCTGTCCATGAACCAAGCCGCTTGGCGCTGGAGGCGATGACAGAACCTGAAATTACTAAGCAGATGAGAACATCGGTTACACTTGTCCATCCGTGCTGTGTCAATGCTGACTAAGGTGCCGCAGTTTTTCTTTCTGCTTAGCCGCGCCCAGACTCCGCGGCAACCCCTCTGCAGCAACCAACCGTGAAGAGAACCGCGCATCGTCCACAAGGCGCGACGTGGGTCGCTTCTTGACTGTTTGGTGCCCAGCCACACTTTGTCTTCTCTCTCAGAGAATCTTTGCATCTGCACGGCAGGAGGGAGGAGGCCGCAGACGAGGGCGTGGGCACGGCCGTGTTCGCCTCCATAGGCAGTACTTCAGGCCGGTGCCGTACACGACATACGCTGGTCACCAGTGTAGCACTGTGCGGTACGCGGTGGAGCTGTTAGGGTCCAATCACGGAGCTGACGCACATCGACCTGCGCCTCAAGATTCATGTATTACCCGATGCACCGGCGCCGGAGATCCCAGGGCCGCTCGCGGATCCCAAAACAGCGCCTCTGGCACGGCAACGCCTGCAAATTGCTCAGCATATTCCGCCCTCCGCGGCATATTCCCCTCCACTGACAAAATCACGCCGATCCACTTGCCTCCCGCCCCCCTCCATGTCTTCCGGGACGCTTACTAGCGGCCGTCCCGCGCCAAATTGGCAAGCAGATGCCGGAGATTTGTGGGCTCATGGGCCCGGATGATGGCCAGAGCGCAACATCGCCGCACCCAATCAGCCCCGCGTGGCTGTTCCCGGCACAGGAACCGCCGTGGCTCCGCCCCCCTCCCCCCCCTCCCCGTCCACGCAGGCGGCGCCATGAAGTTCGGCAAATACCTGGAAGCCAACCTGAGGGAGGAGTGGTACACGCAGTACCTGGACTACAGCGCGCTGAAGGACCTCATCAAGCGGGCGTCCAACGCGGCGGACGGCATCCACCCTGCGCCCCAGAGCCCGCGAACGACGTCACTCAGTGTGTCGCGCAACGGCGACCATGATTCCCTGAACGAGAAGTTCTTCGCGCTGCTCAACTCGGAGGTAGTGCGGGCAGCCGCCAGCCTCCCGGGGGGGAGGGGCTTGGCGGCGGCGGTGTCGGGCATTTGGCGATGCCCGCGTCAGTCTGCCGCCACCTTAGAACGCACCTCAGGCGATTCAGCGGGCGTAGAATGTGAAATCTTGGGGGCGCGGATAGATTCAGGCCCTCGGGGCCTCCGGGCAGGTGTGATCTCGCGCTGAGGATCTCGCCGTGTCCCGCCAGGTGGACAAGATCGGCAAGTTCACGCAGCGGCGCGTGGACGAGCTTCGCCAGGCGCTCAGCAGGCTGGAGGCCAAGGTGGACGCGCGGCAGGGCGCCGACGAGAAGCAGGAGGCCGCCATGCTGCTGGTGCGCGCCCCGCCGCCCCCTTGGCGCCCAAAGCACGGCCGGCCCCGCCGCCGCAATGCCGGGGATCTGGCGACGTCCGGGATGCAGCCCGGGCCGCAGGCGCGCGGGGCGATGTGTCGCCGCCGGCCTGCGACGCGCCACGGTGTGCGGGCGCCGTTTCGCGCCGGCCGGCAGTGACAGTTCGCGGCTCAGTGAGTGTGTGGCATGGCCAGGAAGCCACGCGGATAGGGAACGAGTTCCTGGCCCTGGAGAAGTATGTGAACCTAAACTACATGGTGAGTGGGGTGGGTTCCAATTTGGTGCTTTCCAATACTTCCGGCTGATGGGTGCTCATTGGCGGGGCTCCAACGCGTTCGTCGCTGCCATCCAATTCCCACTATGGCCCGTGCGATTCATTGATCAGAACTGTTCAGTTCATGGCGGAAGCAACAGGGAGACGCCTCGGTTGCTTCGCTGATTCTGGCATCGTGGGCGCCGCAGCCAGGTTCATGACAATGCGCACAATGGCCGACTGGGAGCCACCTGCTCGATGTGAATTCCAGTCACCCGGAATGAGAAATCCGGAATTTGCGTTGATTACGCACACGGAGCCGCTCTGGGGAAACCCTGTCAGATCGCTTCTCTGCTCTCTTGTGTGCGCCAAGAAAACTGGGCGAACCAAAGTACAGCACACGGCTCCAAAAGAAGCGATTTGTTAAACCTCCAATATCAAGTTTTTCGAACGTTCGCGCACTCAGAATTCTGCAGCCCTGCTGTCTCCACGCGTGCAGAGGTGTCCAGAACTGCACACGAACACAGCAGGTTCTCAGGGTGGCTGAGGCGCATGACTCACACCCTGGCGGCATAGAGACCGACGTGCTGTGTAGGTCCGGCTCACCAGGCGCCATAAACATTCCGCCATTGGAGTGATGACCTGCTGCCACGTCTGAGGACAGCACGAATAGACAACTGGTCGCACAAACACAAAAGAGCGTTCTGTTTTGGCGATCCAAATGTTGCACCACATTTATAAGTCCTGGTGTCGCCCCTATCCTGAAGAAGAGATGGGTCGTGGGGCCACCACAGATGCAGAGGCATTGCATTGAGTGCTACCGCCAAGAACACAAGCGTACCATCTCACTCTCTGTCATTGTGCAAGTTTGTCAAGGAAGGTGGCTGCCAAATCCATGCATCTCTTTTGCATCTTTGATCATTTGGTGCAAATGCATATAATGCAATGGCTGGTTGTAAGCATGGCACTGATGTGTTGACATGCAGGTGACCAGTTTGGGTGGGCTGCCATATTTTTCTGCCACTGCGCCCAATACATTGCTGTCCCTTGCTCAGCATCGTTCTCCGTTCCCCTGTTCTCCTCTGTGGTATGGCAACTTCCTGTGCATGTGATAGCGAAGGTTGCCTGCGAATATTGTTCAAGTCCAACTGCTTTCATGGAGGTCTCTTGTCATTGTGCGAGCAGGGCTTCCACAAGATTCTGAAGAAGCATGATAAGAAGATTCCCCAGACTCCATGCCGGACTTTCTACCTCTCCCACTTGCACCACCAGCCCTGGGTGCGGGGCAACTACAGCAATGTCTTGGTCACCCTGAGCAACATACACTCAAAACTCCGGAGGGACAAATCTGGGAAGAGGAATGAGGACGCTTCACAGGTACGTGCAATCCTCGTGGCTGTGCTTGATACTGTGCTGTTCTGGATGCCACTGGCAAGTGTGTACAACTGGTAGCAAGCACGCACATGCAGTGCATCGTGGTCAGGGAGCAATGAATCTACATTGTATACCTACAGCTGCCTCCCCATCAACTTGAACACTGCTGTCCATCTGAAGCAAGCTAGGGCCAATTTATGAAGCACCACAGTCCCTCTTGCCAAACAGGCAAAGTTGGTGGGTTTGAGGTTAGGGTTGGGTGGGTTTGGGGGATGGGGGTGGTGGGTGGATGTGTGGGCAGAGAAAGAAGGAAAGAAGGAGTGTCCATATCCAGCCCTATTGCTAAGAAGCCCTGGGCCCCAGCGGCAAGCACGTGTGGGAGATGTTGAAAGCTAAGGATTGTGTTGCCTGCAGCAGCAAAGCAGTCTGATTGCACCTGGTAATCGATGCTGAGGCTTTGTACATGCAAAACACTTGTTATCTTGCCCATTGCTTATATCGAATGGATTTTTGGCCAGAAAGCAGCCAATAAGAAACAAGAGTCCAGAAGGTCACCAGGTGATTTGTGAAATATCGCAGATGGCCCTTTCACCTGTCAGATGATGGTCGTTAAGCAAACCCCTAAATGTGGATTACGAAAGTCCTTCAGTCAACAGCATCTGCATTGGTGCAAATTTGACCTTGTTGCTACCTGTTTGTGGACTGCAAGCACGATCTGTCAATAGGCCACATATGCAGAAGCCATTAATCTGTTCAGTCTCCAAATCTCCACATGCTTATCCCATCCTCTCGCTGCTCTCCAGCTAAGCTGTATTCTTCGGCATTTCAATCGTTCACTATCATTGTTCAGCTGACACGTTTGCCAGACACTGTGCAGTCCCAGCAGACTGTTTGGGCATTGATGCTGCCTGGTCATCTGAATTCAGTAGAGGCACATGCTGTGGCAACAGTTTTGCTCCTGACCTTGTCTGTGAGGATGCATCGATCTGTTTTCAGCGGGCGATGTATGCATGCATCACATCGCAATGTATGGCTCCAGTAACAGTGCACTACCCAGCAGTGAGCACCTCTGTGGAAATAACTGTGGGACGTTTTTGCAGGGGTTTGTTCGTTCAACCACTAAGTACTGGGTGATGAGCGAAGACGTCTCTACTGTAAAACATGCGATTCTGCAGCACTTGCCTGTGTTCCAATTCAGCGAAGAGGACTGTGCGGGCGATGCACAACTCACTAACTCTGTCTACCTGGACAACAGCTCCCTTGAGCTGTATCATGGCCGCCTTGACAAGAGGCCAAATGCTCTTGCTGTTCGTCTCAGGTTGGAGTGTCACACACCTACACTTGTATCTTATCTTGTTCTTTCATTGTTGCTAGAAACCGAGGTGGACAGTGCTGGCCTCAATCGAAGGATGAATTCAGTATTTTGGACGGACTGGGAGATTCATTGGCACTGAATGGCAACAGTGCATTTTTCTTGTTCATATCCATGCAATACCAGCAACAGCACAGCACCCACGTCAAAGCAACTCAATAACCACATTTGCTGCTAGCAGGCTTTGTTATTGTCATCAGTATAATGGAAAAGAAAAGCGTACAGGGAGTAAAAGCATCCAACACCATTCTGGCTCTGGTGATGGTCGCCTTTGTTGTTGTGTATGCAAACACACCAGGATTGCCGCAAATTAGTGTGGAACTACCAGGGACAAAGCAGCTTTCTGTGCATGTGTTGAAATCTGCCTTTCCTGTCTTCTTCTTGCTTCCATTGAGGAATGTTACAGAGCTCAAGATTTCAGCTCCTTGATAGGCTAATTTCTCTTTTTTGATACCAAAGCTGTTCCTAAACCTGTTGTGTGGCACACACGCAAGGCCACTCAACTCTCAGCTGGTTCTTTTTTACAGCGCACCCTGAAAAGGACCACGCCCTGTAAAGAACACCACTCTTGGCCTGATGTCATCGGGATGCTCAACATCCTGCTCATTGTGCAATCAAGGTCTCAAGAGTACTTTTTCTTGTGCAGTTGCAGACAACCTTGCATGCTCCTGCTCTACCAATTGGCTGACCTTCTGCTTACTCTGTTCAAGGTTGCGCCAAAGATGGACACTGGCTTGATTTCACCTGACTCAGCATCGCAGGAACAGCAGTTGTCAGTCGATTTCCCTACTCACAGCTCTTCCAAAATGGGTGCATGCTGCCTTGACTTATCTGGTGTGTGTGAGTGTTCAAGATGGTATGGTCCTTGCCAGCCTCCCAACTTTGTCTTTGTGGAGAGGAAGACACATCAGGAGAGCTGGAAGGGTGAGGAAAGTGTGAAGGAGAGGTGCATGCTGAAGGAGGACAAAGTGGTGTCGTTCTTGGAGGGAGAGTACACCGCAGAGGATGCAGTGCGGGACCTCAGGGCACAGAACAAGCCGGAAGAGGAGATTGAGAGCTTTGAAGCATTATTTGAGGTGGGAGCAAGCCCTTTCTGCTTCATTCTAACCAGCTGTTGGCATCTGTTTTATCATATATGGTTTATTGCAAAACGTATATAATTTGGTAGACTCAAAGTATAGCACATATGTGTATAGCATGCAAACCATTCCATCAAATTCAAGAGTCCAGGCGCTGGGTCCCTCTCCTATCTGAAGGGATGTGGACATTGTGCCACTCCAAAAGCACAAGCAGTAGAAACCCAATAGATGGATAATTGAAAATTGAATGCGAATCAGAAAGAAGAGGATCTTAACACTCATGGGCATGCTGGCAGATCAAAAATCACAGTATGTCGCAAGTTTTGTGTTTCTAATGTTGTTCTGAGTTATTGGAGCTTCAACATTATTGCATGCTTTGTTTCGATTCAGAGCTGCAGACTTGCCTGTAGCGTCGATCCTCGTCCGCTATCTGGGGCCAGTACAGTCCAACCAATGTGATCCAGTGCCTGCATGTCCTGTGGAACAGGGTGGTGACACTCAATGCTGGAGCAGATTCAGGGGCTCTGCAGGCGGACAATATTATCAACAAGTGTTGATTGTTAATGCATATAGTCTTTGCTTGGTTCTATACGTTTGCTCCACATGTTAGAGATCATGTGCCAGTCCCGCTCTGCTGGGAGAGATACTGGTTTGTTGATTTGATGCATAGCTGTGTGAGGTGATTCAAAAATTGGTCGGATGTGTGCTTGTGCTATGAAGATCGGCATGGCTGCAACCTTGCAAAGCTGTCCTGCAGTGACTGCTCCCTTTGTTGCGGTGCCTGAACATGAAAGTGAGCTGGGAAATTGTTGGGTACCTGCCTTGAACAGATGTGCATCTACCCCTTTGCATAATTTTTCTGGCATTTTGCTTGAACCTTAGGTTCGCATCATGTGTCCATGCAAGTACTCGGTTCTTACAATGCAAGGTTGTGGTGTGGCGGCCCTGATTGAAAGCTTTCTGGCCTGGACAGACAATAGTTTTAGTTTGCAGTGCAGCATTCTGTGGGAGGGATGTCCATTTCTGCCTGTGCATTTCCAGCAGCCTTGCACTCTTTCACAGTGAGCACAGCATCCAGGCTCACGAACTGCAGTGTCTGCTGTACGGAAAGCAACGTTTTAACTCCAGATATTCGTTTGGCTGGTCCATTGAACTGGCCTCTGATCGTGAGTTTGGATGGTCCTGCCCTCACTATGGCCTTCACAACTGACATGCCCAAATGTGGAGATCGCCTACTTTCATGTCAGTCTTGTCAGTGTACTCGTTCCCCAGGCATGGGGGAACAGTCAGCCCAAAATATAGCTGTCCTTGAGTCGCCCAAATATATGCAATGACAGGTGAGTCACAATTTGCCACTTTTCACCACAATGCTGCTCACCAATGTGCAGGGTTCCCACATATTTTGCAACAGAGGGAGAGTATTGTCCAGTTTTCTTGTTGCCTTTTGTTTTTGAGGCCAGCTTTGTTTCAAAAATGCTTTTTCTTGAAGATTCTCACCAAGACATCAGCAGTGCATGCATTACAAGTCCTACAGGACAGGCAGAGAAGGGCGTATACAACAGACTGGAAATGCATCAAACCTGCAAAACTCACACCAAGATTCAGTAGTCTAGTTGCTTCTCAAGGATTTGGATGTTTCTGCTGGAGTCGCAAGGGTTGACATACAGCAAAATCTGCATACTTGTCTGTGCTATCCAATACTTAGATGGCATTGAAGTTAGTCGTGATGGATGGCCTGGATTCATGTTCTAAGCAAAGCAACAAGAGCTTCCTACAGACTCAGCCCCACAAACACAAGGGAACACAATATAGCGGACAGAGGAAGTGCTGCTTTCCTGTTACGGTTGCAATTGTTCTGTGGATTCAACCACCTTGGCTATTGCAAGACACATTTCCTTTCTCCCAGAATGCCATCTTGAGTTCTGACCTTGCTGTTTGATGTGACTTGCGACAGCAAATCCAGCAGCAGGTGGACTCCAAGCAGTTGAGGCCATTGATACGAACACAGTACATGAGAACTGCTTTTCAGGTGGGCCCACCCTGCCCATGACATCTCTTGTGGGGATATGAGTTTCCTTTGAACTGCGTTCGCTGGGAAACAGCAAGACATTGCCTTTGACGAAGCCAGTCTATTGTGTTTGCTATAGTTACACTGTGCATTTGCTTGTTTACACTTGCATCTATGTTGCAATTGCGTCACAAGCATCAGCATTGCATCCTCAAAGTATACATCTCTTGTGCAAGGCTTCATGAAGCTGCTGTCATGTACATTTCTGCATGTGTTCAACATTGACAGTTCATCGTCCAGCAAGTGGTTGCGATGAAACCATACTGTTGCTGACTTTAGTGGTCAAGTTTGCTCAGAGAAACAAGAAATGTCACACATCAGTCGAACCCATTCTCAGGGGCCTTTGTACATGCTGCCCAATTGTGCGGGGCGTGATCGCCATATGGAGCGATAAAGGAATCTACTGAGTGGCAGATAAAAATACGCCATTCCCTTAACTGGCCGTGGACTGTGCTTGGAGCACCAATTGTTGCTTTGCGCTTGACTTGCTCTAGCAAACTGCAGGAATCACAGGGATGCAGACCAGCTGCTGTTTGTCTCTTGGTGCACACTGGCAGCATGCCAACATGGAGCAACTGCCAATCAAGCTGCAGCTTGCTGCTCCTGTTATGCGCACCACCATCACGTTTGTTTGACAACACTTCGGATTTGCTGTGGATGATCAGCAGTGAGAATACGAATTTTCCACTGAGTTTCCTGAGATATGATGTTGTACATTAATTGGTCTCTTTGTGCAAAACAGGTACCATTTGACGATTCTGTTCGAATCTCGCTGGATACAAATTTGGTGATGTTGAAAGAGAATCCAGATGGTGGTCCAAGCACCACACTGATGGGTAGGTGGTGCCGCGACCCTGCGCTTCCCATCCAGCGGACAGAAATCACTCATTTCCCACATGCGGTTCTGGAAGTCAAACTCTCCCTCCAGGAAGGCGACCCAACACCTGCTTGGGTGCAGGTAACAGCATTTTCATCTTTGCACTCTTTTCAGATTTAAGCTTTTCAACTTCTGAGAACTTGTTTGCCAGAACAACTTGGATAGAAGAATCATTCTCCAGAAATCGTTGGATTTTGCCAACCTTGTTCTTTCACTGCTGAAGTCAGGCAGGGCCACTTATTGGATGCCTCTGCCCAGAAATGCCCTCTGACTGTGTCACTGTCTGCACGTTTCATCCGCAGTTTGGTGCTGGGACACAATTGTGCCATTCACTCAGACATCTTGGGTGGGGTCTTGGTTGATCAACTTCATGTTTTTCGAACCCAACTGCAGTGCACTCTCTGTGAGTGCACATAGGCACTTTCCCTCACATAACATAATGTGTTTTACAACAACTGTGATGTGCTGATGGTTCTGCACTGTTGTATCCCAGAGCTCCTGCTGTAACATGGTTCCAGAGGAGCAGAGTTTGGATATTCACGCACCAAACATCTTGACATAATGTGCACCAGGTGTTGCAAAGCTCATGTTCACATAGGCGTCCACTCACCCCCAGTTTGGCAGCTTGGGGATTCCTCAGTTGTTGTGTTGGGCAGGAACTACAGCAAACACTGCCAGATGGCAATTCAAGCAATGTGCTGTGTTCTGATGGGGACTTTTGGCCACCCCTGACAACTACACGCCTCCCAAGCCCCTATCCCAATCACCCCCACCTATGTTTGCAAGTGTGGAGCTGAGCAAAGGGTGAAGAGCATCAGATGCTGTGACAGACATTTCACCACAGTTCAAATGCACACTCCAAATTTCATTTTGGCACATGAATCTGTGCATTGATTCCAATTCTGTGGCTCCTGCATCAGGAACTCCTGGACAGTGGCCTGTGCACAGAAGTGTACAAGTTCTCGAAGTTCATCCATGGCACAGCAACCCTGTTCCCTGACATGGTTCAGGCAGTACCATATTGGGTGGACGATGAGTCAGTTCGCCCCTCCATGTTGATGTCTGCTCCATCATACAGCAGAAGTGAGGATCCAGTGGTGGAACTGCCGCCCTCCGCTCTGGACCTCGAGATCGATGTCCAGGAAACTGAGCGGTACACGCCAAGGAACACCCCCAGGGATACCCAGAGAGATACACCAAGGAACACCCCTCGGAATGTCCCACGGCTCAGACTCCCTAGGCTTGATGAGCTGAGGCACCCACTCTTGGCAGATGAGCCATCAATAAGCCTGATTGGTGATGATAGAAATGGTGAGCGTGCTATCCAGAGGGTGCCATTTGGTAGTGGATTCATGCTCCATCTTTCAGGTGCTGCCCCCCCCCCCAGCCCACACTTGTGTTGGGTGTGCAGACAGTTCTTTTCCATTTTGTGCATAACCTGAACTCCAGATCCAGTGCCATGGAACAGTTTACAGGTGGTGGCAAGGAGATACTGCTGTCCATACATACTACTGTAGCACAAAACGTGAAGGCATGTCAGCAAGTGACATCGCACACAGGGATGCGTGATGTCTTTGTCAAAGTTCTCATGCACTTGCTCCTCTCCTGTGCTTGCTGTGCAGCTGGCATGCGGTCTGCTAGGTCCACGGGGAACGGGTTTCCATCTGCTCGATCCATGGGCAACGGCCTTCCTTCCTCTCGATCGGTGGCCACTGGTGGCAACATGTCAGCCAGTGTATCTGGCAGGTTTTCTGCAGGCAGCCGTGACAGCGGCCATGGTTTCTTCACACGACTCCTGGGGCTTGACAAACCCAAGAAGACAGCTCTTGGACGACCGCCAATGCGGGTGGAGCCAAAGACTTTCTTTGCCAATGAACGCACATACTTGGCCTGGCTGAATATGGCCATCACAGTGGGGTCAATCGCTATTGCTCTCCTTGGTGAGATCATGGGTGACAATGCGTCAAACCTGCCTGATGACTACTGCAATGCTATTTTCAAACTTGATTCACAAAGCCAACTGCAAATCGGGTTACTGTGGCCACCTTATTGCTGCGGAACAGTCCATGGGTACACCTGGTGCAGATTTTGCAGAGGTTGGAACCAAAACCATAACTGAAATGGAGATTGACGTGTGCATGCTTTTGGCTGCTGACCAGAAGCAAAGCTGTGAGCAAGTGTATTGTCCCTGATAGTGTGCTTCATTTGATGTGTATTCCGAAGTTGAAGAGTAGACTCCTTTTATATGTGCAGTTTTGTTGCCTAGTTAATTTGATTGTCTGAGTTCTGCTGTTGTTTGAAGAATAAGGCAATGAATCCTGTTGTGCAGGTTTTGGGGGCACTGCCTCGAGGAAGCAAGGGCAACTGGCGGTGGTGGAGGTTGTGGAGATCAATGCGCTGATTTTGCTGCCGCTTGCTCTCCTCATGTCATGCTATGCCATGTTCATGTTCATTTGGCGATCCAGGCGGATTGCGAGGCTCAGGGTACGCTGATAATGCTGGTGGGAAAATTGGCCCATTTCACACCACTTGATTGCATTTCAGACTGCATCCAACTGCTGACAGTTGTGAATCAGCTGCGTACAGCTCATAGCATGCAGGAGACCAGGTCGTTTCATTTTACCTTTGGCGGCTAGTTTTGGTCAGTGTTGCGATCTGCCCCTTGGAAGGGTGTTTAGCTTGAAAAGACTGCAGCTGGTATGTGCCCTGCACTGTGTTGCAGAACTTTGTGCCCCAAATCAGAGCATGCAGCCAAGACTTGTCCTGCTAAATGACTAGAGGGTAACAGCTTCTCTTATCTGTGTGCTGCAACGTGTCTGCTGGCGCTGTACAAGTTGTTTTCTATAAGAATGTATTCCTTGCCTAGGATTTCAGTTGCCGCCCCCCAGCAAAACAGCATAGATGCGAGTCGTATGTCAACTCAAGAAACAACCCAAGACCATGTGAGACCCCTACTGCAACTGATTTCGCAAGGAGACATGCTGCACTGGAGAATTGTCATCCCCTTGTAGACCACCGAGTTGATGGAGAACATGACAATGGTCATGAATATGGTCATGACTATGGTGTTTGGAAAATGAATGGATCTACACTGGAGTTCTGCAGTGCCTTGTGCTGTATGTTTTGCAACGCTGTTGGCAAGGGCTGCTGCAGCAAGAACTGAAAGAACCTGTAGTGTGATGTCCGTCATTATGAACGTCAGGCCGCTGGACAGAGTAATTTGAGACCAGGCAGCAAGGCTTTTCAGGGCCAACTCACCTGCCTCCCAGTGACTGGATCAGTGTTGGGTCATGGGCGAATGCACATCAAATACACCGCAGCATGATTTTCCTTCGATGCAGCTCATCTGTGGTGCCGGCTACAGCACATCTACTCCTATTGCACAGAGAGATGGATGTTGCATCTTTTGTTCGCTGGTTTAGCTGACTTTTGTGTGTTTACTACCGTTGGCCTTTTGTTGCAATAACAGGATTCTGCGTTTCTTGGTATTGTTGCTGTTTTACAATGGTCTTGCAGAGTCTTTCTTGCTTGGGAGGGGAATGCCCACTTCAATGCATGCATAATCACTATTGAAGGCAGCATCCGTTCCAAAAATGCATCCCCTAGAGAGAGTGACGTGGAGTACTGGACGGGCGAGGGAGGAGGTGGTCCATACGAGTGAGAGAGGGAATGTACGCTCGTTCGCCCTGAGGAAATTAGTGTGACTTGCACTGTGCTTTGAATGCAGGCGACGTATTTCGATGACCGGGTGGGGCCTCTCGGTCTCAGTATCGTCACTGGGGCGTCCCTTCTGACGATCTTCGGCATAGGCCTGTACGACTACATCCGAGACTTGAAGGGACTCTCTGCGATCTAGCAGCGAGCGCCCGCATACCAGCCGGTGCACTTGCCGCCGTTTGAGAAGGCAAGGAAAGCGGTCGAGGCGAACAACATAGGAAAACCTGTGCTGCTGGATATGATGAAGGCATGCACCTCTGTCAATAACTGTGACACTTGGACTACTGCCCCGGTGCCTGATGGTCAGTAATTTTGTAGACTGTTTAAGGCGGTTTTGAACCCGACTCTGTCCCAGTCTGCTGGCCATCTTTGGTCTAGGTGCCCCAGGTGGAAGTTCTGAACGTCGATTACAATTTTTAGGCATTCTTTTATATCATTGAGAGCAATAGACACATGTACAACAGTGGAAGGGGGCGGAGCCTGTGATACAGACTCCGTGCGCTTCAACTTGAGAGTTCCGCGTCAGGACCAACCGTAGGTGATGCTCAGTGGTGGAGGCCCGTTTTCCACGACGACACGAGGGCTTGTCAATTTGCTGGACCACTGGCAAATGGCCGATCGACCCGTCGATGGACACGCGGCCAGTTTTCTGCTCCTGTGATGTCTAGTCTGTCCGCTGAACGTAACATGAAGGGAGTTTCCTGTGATGTACTCTCTCTGTATATATCGTATTTCTTCTGCTGCACGGAAGCAAGCAGTGAGTGAGAGGGGGTTCGTGGTTAAGCACGAGTGGACAATTTGGGGATTTTTGATGATCAAGCATGAGGTTTGATGTTTTGAAGTGAGAGCTATGAGCTTCGGCGTGTGGTGGGTTTTCTTCCCTTAGCTTCTCTCCCTTGCAGTTCAAGTTTCGCAGCGAAGTTTTGAACTTAAAATTTGAGGGTTAGCAGATGCTGGACTATTTCATTTAGATTTCCTTCCTATTGAAATGGAAAACATTGAACAGAAACAGAATTCCTGAGATGACCGCCTGGTTAGCCGGTGCCTTGAAGTTGCTACATGGATGGCAGCAGTTTGCCAAATTGAACAGATGCACGTCAGAGTTGTAAACTTGCAAATGAATGCACGGTTGATAGCATGGTGATGTCTCCAATTGTTTCCAAGGAGCTTTCGAGTGGTGTCAGAGCATCTCGACGTGTGGTCTCATAAGCAGTGTCTGCATGTGTTCTGAGTCGTACCAATCTCGCTGGCAGACCATTGCGCACGGCAACCTGCAGCTGGCGCAAGGCATTCGCGTCCAAGCACGCTGCCCGTTGTGATACATTCGACACGCCAATACTGCTGTGCAAAAGTGGCCGTCTGACATGGCAGCAACCCTGGCGGAAATCCACAAAGCGCCAAGCCTTCGCCTGCCCCGCCTTCCGGCTCGATTGGATTTGTCTCGAAGGAGACGAATTTGGGGTCGTACAGCTCCCTCGGAACACGTCGCCAGCGACTCTGCCATGGAAAAATCCGACTAAATGGGGCCTCTGGGCCTTGCACGTCCTGGCTCAGGCAGAAATCCGGGCCTTGGGTGAGAAACCCACGGAAGGCCGCTTCGATTCTCACAGAATCGGTTGGAAACCCATGCACTCGAATGGCGAGAATGCAATGGGCGCAATCTGTCGATATCCGAACGCAGGAGACCTCAAACTCTTGGCCGCAAAGCCATTCTGGTCGCGCTGGACGCCACGGCCTGTGTGCATGGTCGACACGTCGCACACGTCGACACTGTCAACAGGGTGCTTACAGCTTTATGGACTATGGTCCGTCCCGTTCAGCCCCTCCGACACTGGGCACAGCGACATGCGGGCTGAGACCCCCACACAGCAGGGCAGCCATTCTCCATATACCCTAGCCACGTCAGAAAGGGCAGTACAACCTAATCTTGTACAATTTCTATCAGGATGCGTCCAAACATGGCAGTTCACACTATTTTCACGCTGCTTGCGCCTCATACTCCACTATTCGTATCACATCTGAGCGTGCTTCTGCAAACCTCGCAGGATGCTCTTCTAGCCCTCACATAACCCCCTTGCAACTTTGAGGTGGACATCATTTCTCTCTTTCGTCACCTTTCCAGCACACGCGCAGCACCACAATCGAATCTGTGCCGCGACCTGAAAGATTCGCAGGAATATTAGCTCGCACCTACGGCTCCGCCTGCCCTTTTCCGGCACCACAATGTACTGCTCACAAACAACGCTTTGACGTCACTGCCACGGCGCAGGTCAGCCCAGTGATATTCTTGATCGAATTCAAGGACTGATACACTCAACCAGCGCATCAGCAACAAAAGCCCACAATTTTCATGACCGATTTCGCAACCAGATTCCTGATGTATCCATCCGCGGCAGGTCGCATCCCTATTGGGCTGTCAGGCCTCATAGAACCACATGAAGAACATCTGCCTAAGGCAGAGAAATTGAAAAGCGATGACATCACACATCGCCCTAGGCTGCTCTGAATCAATTGTGCATTGATCAGCATGAAAACCCACGTCAGCGTTGGTGTTTTGGTACACGGCAACCACTGAGAAGTCAAACCTATTCCAACAAGCATATTGAGAATTCCTCAGTAAATTAGAGTAGGACTTCAAATCTCGGACTTGCCAATGTATTCAGCGTAGGCTCGTTGCAGTCTCCACAAATGTCCAGTCGCACAATGACAAAAATCACACAGATTGACCGTCATCTTTCTTGAAACTTGGCAGCATATTCATCAATTGCGTAGATTGCCTTGCAGATGTTGTAGCTTGTTGTAGCGCGCATCACCACCTCTCTTGGGTCAGTTCCAGTTGATCACCTTTGATGGAAAGCTCGGCCGACATTGGCAAAGTCTTCCCGTCTGGGAAGGCGTTTGAGACGCACAATCTCAGCCCTGCAACGTTTCGCTGGATGCCCACGTTCGCTGCTCTGTCTGCCACTGTGAGTAATCCGGTAGCGGTACATCATTTGGCCCCCCAAAGCCTGTCACCTGTCCCGCGAGACCGCTGCTGCGCTGCACCACCATCAGCACTGGCACCTCTTGCCGTTTGCGCGTTCCGCAAGCTGCAATCCCGCGCAGACTTCGAGGCCTCCACCCGGCCAGTGGATCCATCGGCAAAGATTCGCCACGAGTCGCAGCCGTCGCCGGCCCCACCGATTGCCATCGGTGCTCGCAGGCCCTCGATCCCGATTGCTGGTGCGAGCCAATCGGGCACGCATTGCAGCGGCCGATCGGTGCAGATCCATCCTCCCAGCAGTGCTGCGTTGTCGAAAGCAGTTTCCTAGTGGGGACGCAGCTTCGTGAGCCAAGCATGCACGTCCAAAGTGGTGGAGCCCGGAACCCAGTGCGTCACGTCGTTTCCTGGGATACAGGACCTCCGTGGCATCGGTATCGTGTCCCGTATCTTGGTAGAATTGGACGCAAATCGAGATACCCACACGACTTCCAGCATTGCTATTGCTGAAGTTCGTCCTTTTGTAGGAGATTAAGCCCTTTTTTCACTTTTATGGGTTTTCGCCAATTCCTAACCACCTTTTGAGGCTCACGGGTCGCCAGCTTGCCATAATTTTCAGATCATATACTGGCGACCCGAACAACTGGTAGTACTGCGCAGTACTGCGAGGCCTGGAACTTCAGCCCCCTTTCCGGACTGCAATCAGCGAACCGCCTGGCAATGAACAAACACCAACGCACCAAGGCGTCAGATTATGGGATGTTACAATTTCAAACATGAGTTCAATGTTCTTGTGTTCTATGTTCTATGTTCTGATTTCTGCCTTCACGAAAAACAATGGGCGGGCCTGCTCACGGCCACCGTCCCGGCACCCTTCGCACGAGCCAAGCAACCACACTGGGCGCAGGCTCTAAACAGTGAGGTTGGGGTTGGGGTCGCACCAAACCATTCGCGTTGCAGATTCTTCCGCCTCAACGATCCCCTGAGCCCACCCAATCATGTTGCCCCACATGCCAAAACCTTTATAGAACTCATATAAAAAAGGTGTTTGTCACCATTGTACTGCAAAAACCCGAGGTCCCCACACTTCACACATGCCCTTCGCTTCGCTTAGTACTTAACACCAATCTGGCAGTGGCTTACCTCATGAGTCATCTCCCTAATCCCGCACTTCGCTCCCTTCACTCCTCTCCATCCGCAAACTAAACCGAACTCCACCCGCTAGGGCGGAAGGGCGGGTGCGAAACAAGGGGGGGGGGAAGCCTAAATAGTCCCCCCCGCTCAGCCCCGCCAAAGCCCGCCAAGTCCGAGGGCCCCAAGGTTGGCGGCACCTTGGTTGTCTCGTACTTTGACTGATCCACGGTACTAGGGGGGCCAGAAGCCCAAGGCGCGGGTCTGAACAAGACCCATTCAAACTGTTGCCGATTTGAATCATCAGCGTAGCCCACCCAAGGTCGCCCTTGGCAGAAACCCATTTACATGATGGTTAATTTCATGTTCGTCGGGGAACCAGCTCGATCCCAAAGGTGCACCTGATAATTGACCAGCTTTGCAGAGCTATTGCGAGCTATTCGGCAGAACTCTTACCTCTTTGGCTATGGCTCACGTCAGAAAGCACGCCTAGCAACTCGTGATACTTGCACGGCGCCCAGTTGCTACACTTCCTCGATTTTCCTGGCGGTGTCTCAAGCCGCTTGGCAGCATTCCTGGCTTTACAATCAGCACGGGGTGTGCTACGTCCCCAGCGACATATTGGGTGTTCTTTTCACCGGCCTGTGCTCAGCGTGCTCGCATTCGTTATGTTTAGTTCGCCTTGCCTTGCTTGTTAGCAACGCTGAACGACTATCAGGTCAAAACATGACAGGTCCATGTTGTTGTGTAACCCAGTCAGTGCCCGTACATCAGTCATGTGCAACTAGTTTGAAAGAAGCTTCAGATAACTATTCAGGTTTAGTCAGGTCCAACAGCGATAAACGGCGAATCAACGCGGATAGCCAAACACAACCCCTCTGCTGGATTCTTTATGATTACAGCTTTGTCCTTCATTGGCCAACTCAATTCAATTCTTGTCCGGCAAAATCCCATAAAATGTTCACAAACTGGTCGGTCTTTGCGGTGGCGATCTTCAGCTACATTCTTGCTTCAGAAACTGGCCCATAATGCGTGTAGCATCGAAATCCGTTCACATACCAAACTATCGTTTCTGAGACAGTGCTTGGCAGACAGTGTTTCTCACACAGTGCTTTCCTGTTCCGCTTGCTACTGACGAAGGCATAACAGGTGCCCATTTGTCTATTGACGGGTATCAGGTGTAGCGCTACCACGCTAGTCACCATTGAGCAAACATGTTCTGGACTGTTGAGTTACTGGGCACACGAATGACAGTGAATTCAACAGCGCACATACGCACATTGCACTTGCATTGCTTCACACGCCTCTACTCCGAGTATACTTTGCCTGCAACCACAAGCGACATGTGCAGAAGGCAACCTCACACCGGCCCTTCCAACAATCTTTGTGGAAGAGACGTTTTCTCACTTCAAAACATTCGCTGACCAGTAACCTTGCTACAGCATGCCGATTGGGCTTGCATTCCTCTTCTGAGGCTTCAACCAAAGAGATTGTGCATCACCTTGTGCAGGGCTCCTCAATTCTCTTCTGAGCCTATGGCCCCTGAAAGAGCTTTGGAGTGCCATGCAGAACAGAGTACATACTTGTTGACAGGCCGTAGGGATGCTTGGCTTGCTGGCAGCTCAGGAGAGCAAAATTGCGGGAGTGCACGGATGCAAGTAAAGCAATGGAAGGCAGCCTCCCAGCAAAAAGATATGGGAATGCTTCTGTCACAGATGATAGTAATAATCACTTGCAAGACGCCAAACAAGGCAACCAGATGCAAGAAGAATCCTGTGATTTGGTACCCAAATTACGCATTATACACACGGCGATCATCTGTCGAGCCGTGCTCACAATGCTGATGCAGCCACCACAGAAGGCACAACCGATCGGTAAACTCTACATTTTGAGTACAATGCGAAGTGCACGCTGGGGTCCCATTTCTCGACGGATTGTTGCAAAACAGAGCGCCTGGCTGACACCCCGGGAAATGCACACCAGGGAACAACGAATGGGGACAGTGGATGCTGTACCTAGGGCCCCACCGCCAGCTCCCAAGCCTACCAGCAACCTCGCAAGGCGCCGGCATTCAGGTACGCCCAGGCCAATGAACCTGTCAGCAGCCAATCAGCCTCGCAAACCATGGGTGACCCGCTGCAACCCCGCCAACAGCCCAAGGGTCAACCATCTCCCTGACCCCAGGCAAAGGCCTGCCTCCGCGCGCCTTCCATGCCTGGGACACTGGCGTGAAAACATCCAAGCCCTTGCCGCTCTTCCGTCCCCTTCCCCAACCCCCCGCCCCTCCTCAAGGCGCTCACGCGCCGCCCCAACCCCATCACTCGTCCAAATCGTCCTCGTCCTCGTCGTCGTAGTACTTCCGCTTCTTTTTGCCCACCACCGCGTACACGCTGCCCCGCCCCAGCCCCTTGCCCTTGAACTTGTGCACCAGGTAGTCTGGCAGGTCGTCCAGCACCGCGCCCTGGATGTCGATCTGCTCCCCGCCCGACGGGCACTTCACCACGCTGCTCCCGCACGCGAACTTCTTCCCGAACAGCTTGGCCGCCTCGGAGAGCTTGATCCCGAAGGCATCCAGCCCCGTGACCGTGGTCACCGATTTCTTCCTGTTGCGCGTCGCGGTCTCGATCACCACCTCCGGCTTGGCCTTCTTCTTGACCTTGCCCCCCGGCAGCTGCTTCTCGATCTCGTTGCCGTCATCGTCCCTGAGCGTCAGCCTCTCCAGGGCCTCCGGGCCCTCCAGCGCCGCGCGCCACCGCTTGTACTCGATGCAGTCCGGCGGCAGGAACTCGTTGAACTCGGGCGGCACGCCGGTGTGCGGGTCGTACTCGACGACCAACGGGGCGGGCGAGCCGCCGGCGTCCGCCTCGGCATCGCCAGAGGGGCCGGCAGAATCTTCCACGGCCGCCATGAGTCGGGGATGCGGCGGGCGGGCCCGATCGATCGGGCGCTGCGGCCGGGCTGGGCAATCCGCCGGCGGTCGCGATGGAATCGGCCGTCCAAATGCTGGCAAGGATGGAGACTGGCGCCGGTCGGGGGCAGAGATGCGGTCACGGCCGAGGGGCGGGGAGCCCGCAAAGGGCGAGGCGGCGAGGGGAGGGCCGGAGCCGAAAAATGGGGAGTCGGACGGTCCCGGTTGTGGGCGAGAGGTTGCGGCTTTCCGTGGGGGGTGCGCGTCGCGCCCAAGGCAATGCGGCGGGTGGCCGGCTGCGCGTACTTTATCCCCTGTGCGGGCCCCAAGATAGGGGTAAAGAGCCCCAGCCCGCCCCAAGGGCCCCTACCTATTCCCGGCCTTTAGGGATGGTCGATGGGTGTTTTTTATCGGGGTTTGGGCGGGTGTGGAGCAAGCTGAAGAGCCGCGCGGACGCGGACACCAGACGAGAACGCGTGGAAAAGGGAGGGGGTGGCCATGGCGGACCAGCTGGGCATCCTGCTTGCGGGGTTCACCAACCTCCTAGGTGAAACAGAGGGAACCACGATCGGCCGCTGCTCTAGTCCTGTTTGACCAGTCCTCCGCGTCGCGTGACGATTTGTGCTGCAGCACAAGGAAACTCCCTGATCAGAATGTTGCCAGACTCTGTTCCACAGTGAGAACCTGCCCTGCACAGCACTGTGAGGTTCTTGTGGACTGTCAGACAGCTGATATTGTCTGATGATCTGACATCAGCGTACACATGTGACCTGTACCTGATATGCAATTCATTCATCCACATTGAGAAGCGTATGCAGAAATCTTAGGACATGATAGGAATGGCACGCAGCGCACAAGAGTATTTCTTTTGCACGTCCTTTGTATTCAAAGATGCCGAGTGGGTGCAGCGATGACCTGAATGGCTCCAATTTCAGCCCTCCGGCGTGTTTGGGAGTTGTTTTTCATTCGAGTCTGACAAGATGGCATTGTCTATTGCAGGCCTGCAACTGGCATCCCGTCTTTTGACATTTTTCTTCAACCTGCTGATTGTGAGGAGATTGTCTCCAGAGGAGTATGGGGTGAGCGAGGCAGAGACACGCTGAAAAGTTGCCACATCTCTATTTCATTTGATCACCGTTTATTTGTGTTGTAGTTGGGTGATAAATGGAGAAATTGTTGGACATTGAATGTGAATGCACGAATTTGGGGGATATACATGTATTGGAGTTGCATTTGCCCACTGTTGCAAGGCTTCCACGTTGGCTGTAAGAGAAACTCTTGTTGAATCAGACTCACACACAGATGGCATGTGGCCAATGACGACCTTGCAGATTATATTGGCAATGTGTTGATTTGCCTCCCATTGCATCAGCCAGTCAATTATAGTGGGGTTCAATTGCCTGTATCAAGGACTTGAAAATAATATCCTGCCCTATGCTTTTGTTCTACAAGGTGGCCGCCGTTCAATTTCATCTTCTCACAACAACAATACTCTTCCTCAGCAGGGAGGGCTTCAGGAGGGGTTGCCTCAGGAAGGATGGGTCACAAGAGCATGAAGACAAGCAGCCCAATGCAGTGTGTTCATTTCTATTGCTCGACACCAACTGGCGAGGTTGTTCTTGCCTCGTGTCGACACCTGATGCTCATTGCATATGTCCAGCACACGGTTGTCAACATCAACTGCCATTGCTGCCTTCTTGCTGCCATCTTCTTCCTTGTGTTCGAAACATCGATCTGTAGTGCATCTTTTGGAAAGTAACACACAATGAGTGGCACTGAGCAAAGTTTTTGGTTTGTAGTCCCAATACAAAGTGCTGAGTAGCAGAATACTGGTACAAAGAGCTGAATATAGTCTGCTGTGATTTTCAGGAGTCCCTTGAGCTGCAGCGAGTTTTGGGAATCTGCTGGCTTCCTATTCCCGTTGGCATTGTCATCAGCACAATCGTGTGCAGCTTCCTATGCTGGTCGCAGACTGGTGATGATAGCAGTGCATATTGCCATGCTGTGGTCCTGAATGGTAAGGCTGTGCCATCACAGGCTAACATATTGGCGAATGTTGCAGACAGGCTGTTTGAGACATTCATACATGTTCTGGGTACTAACACTGCAGAGTTCCCATAATCACCTTGCAAGTCTAAGAGCCTGGTTTGTCTGTGGGAAAGTGTAACCAATGGTGAAGTCAGCCATAACAGTGTGACCCCAATTGCATGTTCGAACAATTCATCGGATTATTGTGTATGGTCCTGCCCTTTTGCCCAACATCCTTGGCCACATGGCCTTGTGCTTGAGACATGAAGAGTTGCACTGCAGAATATGCTCAGGGCAAATGCTGATGTTGACGTGTTGTACTTTGCTCAGAGAATCTGCAAGATGTTGTGGCATCAACTGCGCTGTGCGCAGCCAACTCTGACTGGGATGGCCTGGTCATATTCGGGGTCCAATTTTTACTGTGTTGAAATGGACCTTTGTTGCTTGACTCCAAGTGTTGGTCCGAAGGGGTTTCGATATTGTTGAGACTGCTTTGTGTGATTGACAGGTGTCGCAACTGTCATCGAACTCTGCAGTGAGCCCATGTATATTATTGCCCACCTTTGGCTACGCTTTGATTTGAGGCTTGCAGTGGAGGGGACTGCAACACTGGTCAAGATGATTTCTGTCCTGTTGCTGCTTGACTTCACATTGGTCAATCGGGCCACAATTTTCGCTTACTCACAGGTTGCCTTTGCTGTTGTCTCGCTCATCGGCTACGGCACCTTGGCTCCACGCATTTTCAAAGAGGTGCGATGATCCTATGTGCACAGATGCACAGGAACTGCAAGACAGCCAGAGTACTGGAAAGCTGTTTGGAGTGCAGAAGCTTCCCCAGGAAAACTGCAGTGAATGTGGATAAAGGGGCTTTCCATCCCTGGCATTCTAGGGCATCCTGTACTTCTTGCAGGCCACAAGCAGGCTCGTTTTCAGGATTGCGATCGAATTTTGAATGGACAGTCACACACCGCTGGTACATTTGCACAGGTACGCTGCCTGCATTGCAGTGCTTGCTATCAGGTTGTCCTCCAGCTAGATGCTTCCTGCAGTTGTGGGGTTGAAGTTGATTCTTTGTGCCATTGTTTGACAGGCAGGTGACTCTCTCACCTTGAAGACGATGCTGACTTTCGACCCTGGGATGATGTCGCTGTCCCTCATTTTCAGCTTTCAAGCAGTAAGTGCCATCAAATCTGTGGGGAAATCACTGTTGACTCAAACTGTAAAAGAAACTGTCACTGCCTCACTGCAGTTGTTGCATCTGCACATCTGCTGGTGGCCAACGCCCCAAAACATGGCTAAGAAAGTACGATCTGGTCTCATATCTGTACACAAGCCATACTGGTGAGACACGAATATCGCCAGATGAGTATGGATTAAGCAGTACTTGAAAACGAATATCAGGTGGCGCTTCTGCTCAAGCTGTTCAAGTGAATACATCCTTAACAGAAAGGCACCTTCTCCAACATTTACCTTCCCCAGCATGGAACCACTACTTTATTTTTATGTCATGCATCGCTTGCTGTTCAGAAATCATACAAATTGCCCATACTTCCAGGGATCCTCGTGCAACTGATCATTGCCATGGAAAGAACAACGAACTGTCCCACGATCGTGCTGAAGACAGCCTGATGCCCAGATCCCCTGAACTGTGATGCAAGTGGCTTATGAATGTGACCACAAACGAACTATGCGCTTGATTCAGAGTGTCCGTCTATTCCTGGCCTGCTGCCAGTGCGTAGTGGAGACGGGGCACCTCAGATGCCCTTGGCCATTCTCAGATCATCTGCAGAGGTCAAGAGTGCTTGTTACAGCTTGTAGATGCATCGTTTTGTTCATCGCACAAGACAGCCAAAGGAGCACATAGCACGCTTGCAATTAGCTTATCAGCTCAGTGTTCTGTTGTGCACTGCCCCTGCGCCCACACATTTCCGCTTTGCATCATTGCACTTATAGCTGCAGTTGAACAGAAGTTCAAGAAGACACTTGGTGTACATTATACCATGTGAATTGCCCTGCTCAGAAGCAAGGCACAAAATGCACTCTGTTTCCATTGGTGGCCTGATAGGAAAGTGAATTGATGGGCAAACGACACACGCATGTTGCCCGCAGCTTGCATAATCGATGTTTCATGCCGCATGTCTGGAGTCTTCAATGCCGCTGTTGGTCAAATGCATTGTCTCATGAAGAGCTGACATGTTTATCTGCATGAGCATCAAGCTGTAAAATAGACACCAATCAGCAACACCAGCGGCTCCCATTCGGAAGTCAGACGCTATGGCTGTTGGTGTTTGTATTGATTCTGTGTGCTCATTTCCCGCAGGTTGTGAAGCATTTTCTGGCAGAAGGCTCAAAGTTTGTGCTGGTTTCTGTGGAGAGTTGGTACCACCAGGGGGTTTATGGTCTAGTGAATAATCTTGGCTCCCTGGTGGTCAGACTGCTGTTCCAGCCCCTTGAAGAATCTGCCTTTACAGCGTTCAGCAGGCATGTTACTGGTGTGTAAAACTTATTCTGTTTTCACACTGCTTTGCACTTGCACTCCGGTACACTTACACTATGCAGTGTTGGATGTGTATCTTGCATGTGGCAATGAAGCACATGTACTAAGAGGCTGTTTGGGCTGTGTGGTGTGTTGCTATCATTTGTTGCGGTCCTAGGCTGCGTGCAGGAGTAGAAAAGCAATGCTTGCACAAATTCGATTGCGAACAAGTCTTGTATTGGTGCTGTGTAGTTGTCAGGGAAATGCAAGATCGTATTTTGATCATTCGCTGAGACGATTTACTACACAGCTATTATGCGAATACACAGCGATGCAACCGCCATCAAGAAATGATACAAGAGCTGCTGTGCAGGCATTGATATTCATGTCGCTTCACCTCTGCTGTATCACATGCAGGCCTGGCTGGCGAGACTCGGCGATCTCTAATCTTGTGTTCTGCACCAGCAGGACTGCAACAGCAGGAAGGCATGGCCTTTGGCTGCCAGACATTGAGTGCTGTTTGTAAGGCCAGAGCAGAAGGAAAACCTTTGCGCAACAAGGATCCTAACTTTGGCTCAATGCATTTTGCAAACCAGGTCGGGTGTGTCGCGGAGTGACAAGCAGGGCATGGGCCGACTCGTGAAGCTGCTTGCAGCCCTCGTACGAGGGGTCTCCCTTATCGGCACAATGGCCATCACTTTTGGCCCGTCATACTCCAAACTCTTCCTGCGCATTGTGTACTCGACGAAATGGAGCACCACAGAGGCGCCGACCGTCCTTGCATTGTATTGCGGCTATATCCCACTGTTAGCCATCAATGGTAGGTGATTTTTCGGAACTGTGGAGAGGATGATGGGGTAGTTTGAACAAGGCGGACCTGTACATAATCGACGCATTTAGACAACGGTATCTAAGCTGCAAGAATGGTCGTGACTGGGCACTTGAATTGTTGTCCATTACGTATTCCTGATTCCCATCGTCCATATGAAGAAACGGGGCGCGATTTTTGATTGGTTCTCTTGTGAGAGAACATTCTTCTGCCGTAGATGCTCACAAATGTCCAATGCCCTTCATTTCCGGACATGAGATCATGAAGGTAATAAAGGCCGTTAAGGTCATGAAATCTAGCAGTCATGAAGGCATGAGGATCATGAAGGTCATGAAGATCATGAAGGCTGTTTCGGGCTTGAGGTTCCTAGTTACCTTCATGACCTCTTTATGGCCTTCATATACGGTAAGGATACGTATCAGACGATCCTGTCGGTACTCGCAAGGCTGCTGATGGGCACAGCTCCACGTTCCTTTCGATTTGTGTGGAGCAGCACAAGATTCGAGTTGCATGTCACATTTTTTGCTGTTCGATGCACCAAAGGAAGCAATGGACCTCATAGGCGGGGCTTTGGACGTCGCCTTTGGTCACAGAGCCTGAACATTCATCTGGGTTTTCACTAGTAAATCAACAGGCCAAAATACACGGTTTTGAAAACCGTGCACCGAGTAGCGCGGTTGAAAATCGTGTAAAAATCGTTTTGAATCGTGCATTTATCGTATATTGTATAAATGGGACCAAACGGCGTAGTAACGATTGAGTGAGTGCACATGATTTTTACACGTTCGGCACGGTTTTGCACGATTATTACACGGTTCGAAACCCTGTATTTTGGCCGATTGTTTACTTGTGTTTTCTGGCCAGGCATCACTGAAGCCTTCACGCATGCCGTGCTTGACGTGAAGGGCCTCGGATGGTCCAACGTGTTCATGATTGCTGTGACGCTCGTGCATGTGGCCATCAGCGTGGCATTCGTCAGAACTTGGGGCTCCTGTGGGCTGGTGTTGGCCGATGGACTCAACATGGCCATGAGAATAGCTTATTCCTTCAGGTGAGGAAATAACACATTTCCCCAAGGATTTGCTTGTCGTTGTTGTGAACCAGGTCACGTGGAACGTCAGCTCAAGAAAATGGTATGCCTCTGTTCGGTGCCATTCAATCTCCTAAATATGTCCACAGCAGTGAATCGCACCCACTGAATTGGAGCAGTGTTGGAAACCTCATCCGATGTTGCATGAATGGATTTGAAGCAGGGATCGAAGCGTGCAGTGCGGGGCTGCACAATTTAGAACCAATTCCTCCTTATGTTCTCTTGCCTTGTCCCTTGTCCGTTGAGTGACAGTTGTACCAGTCACTCCTTGAATCGAAATTGGGTTGTTGGAATAAGTCGCTCGCAATGTTCGTGGATGTGCTTGCACTGGATGCCACTCCTCAATTCCAACACTTTCATGTCGTATCTGCCATCGATGCCCTTTTGGGTTTGATGCACTGTTCTTGTTCCAAAATGCGCGTACCGTAGTTACCCGGTATTAGTAGGCATGTGTTGGGCCCCCAAAATGAGCTGTGGATACTAATAGCGGGTCATGTATACTAACGCGGTTTGGACCCCTGTTTCCAAAGAGTAGACAAAGAAAATTTTTGACAGACAGGCCGTGAAATGGCCGAAAATGGACAAAAATGGCGATGCTAGTGCGGAATGTTGTCAGCCTCTTCACAGGAGCTGGCGGCCTTGACTTGGGGCTGCACCAGCTGGTGGCGACTGGCGATTGGGGCCGCCAGAGGTTCGCTGGAATGCTCGAGGCGCATTTGCCTCTGCAATGCAAAGAACAAGGCCTGACATGGGTCTCGACTCGCTGGGGCACCACGTCGCGACGATGCTTGACACGCGGCATTTTCCCTCATTGATGGCGGCTGGAAAGGCTGACGGGATCTGTGATTGGGTGTGTGGCCTGGTAGCCAGTGAGTTGTGTTTTACCCCACCTTCGAAGTGCTTTAGTTTTGCAAGGCGGGGTCTCGCAACGGCAGTTGCCCTGACCAATGCCGTCGCCTGCCCATTCCTGGCGCTGGGCCTTGCGGGGCCCGTGGCAGGCGCCGGGCCGGAACCTGCTCTGGCCGGCTGGGGATCAGGTTGGCTCAATCCAAAAACCAGGGCGGCTTTGAGTTCTCGACCGCTTCTATCATCGGGCCTTGGGGCGTCGGTGGCTGCCTTGCGATCCTGCGCTGAGAACGCCAACGGCGGCCAGTCGACC
This sequence comes from Ostreobium quekettii, assembly GCA_905146915.1. NCBI lineage: Eukaryota > Viridiplantae > Chlorophyta > Ulvophyceae > Bryopsidales > Ostreobiaceae > Ostreobium > Ostreobium quekettii. Next base: position 37,708 of record CAJHUC010003063.1, on the reverse strand, counting down.
ATGCGGCCTTTCGCCCGCACCCTTCCAAATTCTCCCTCGACAACATCCACCCCGACCCGATCGTCTCCGTGGATGTGCGAATCGCAGGGAAACGCGTTTTGGTCCAGACTTTGCAATGCGGCCCTACACCAGCCCCTGACTTCCCTTGCCACCATCCGCGCCTTCTGTCGTTTCTGCTCTGTTGAGGTTTGGGGGTGGATACTAGCACCGGGTCATGGATACTAACGTGGTTTCGACCCCAAAAGGGGCGGGTGGATACTAATAGGGGGTGCCTACTAATACCGGGTAAATACGGTACTTCGCACAGATCAGGTCCCCCCGTCCTAACGGCAGATTTGCCCTTGCTCCAAATCATGAGTGGAAGGCGGCAGTAGACCGCTATAAGAACGGAAGCAAGATGGCGAGCGCGACGATAAGGCATATTTCATTCGCATTGTTCAATCTGCAGGGAGAGCAGCTCGACGCAGTATTGGCAGCAACTGGATTTTCAATTTACTGTGTTGCTCTGCAGGTGCATTGGGGGCTACTTCCGTGGTGTCCCATCGTTTTCGTGGACTTCATTTGTTCCGAGAATGGCTACATTGCTTGGCGCCTTGGCGGCGGCTTTCGTCGCAGAGGCGTCTCGACATGTGATCTTCGACCTTCGCCTCCTCTCATCATTCGCTCAGCAGGCCTGCGTTCATATTGCGGTTGGTGCGGCCTGTGCTGCAGCCCTTGTTGGTCTCATGTACTTTTCAGAACGTCAAGTCTGGACTGACCTTCTAGCCTTGAAACGATCGGGAGAGAAGAAGGAAGACTAGGTGCATATTCAGTCGTCCATGTTATCGAGCCAATTGACGCTGGCGGAATCCCTGCAAGGCCCAGAAATTTGTCACCATCTGGCCATGGTACGAAACGAACACAACAACGTCGTCATACCAGTGGTGGGACACATCTGTACAGCTTTGGAGATTTCCAGGATGAATTGCTTGCCAACATGCGTGGGAAGAAGGGAAGACCCTATTTGGACGCCGAGCTCATGCGCTCCGCCCCCGGCCGCCCAGTGCCGCCATGCAATTCGCAGAATCCTATCCTTCCCAAGTTGAAAAGTTGAAGGTACTCTCTTTCAAACCACTCGACGCTCGTCTTGCCACCCCATCCCTCCAGGCGCCGCCTCGCCCGCACTGGCTTGTAAACAGAGCAGCGAGCGTCCAGGTAGGGCCACAACAAGCAGCTGCACATGCGCACAATGTGCGCTCTGCTATCGATATGCACGTGTCAAACCCTGGCAGCAACAGCCTCCCCTGAGCTTTCCGCCATTTCCCTCAGTCGGTCCTGCTGGTCCAGGGCGACCAATGCGGCCACGCACTCTTCCAGGTCCCCTCCCAACGCCCGAGTCAAATCGTAGTTCTGTTTTAACCGGTGGTCGGACATTCTGTTGGCCTTGAAGTTGTACGTGCGAATCTTCTCTGACCGTTCTCCGCTGCCGATCTGGACGAGCAACAGACAGGAGCAGGGTGAGGGAATTTCCCACCATTCGACGGCTTGGAGAGACTGGCGCAATCATCACGGGGGGCAGCACGTGAAATACACGAGCGTTCACAAGCGCTACACTTCTGGCACAACATTCCACCGCCGGCCTCCGGCCTCCTGCATCAGCAAATCTTTTCTCCACGGTCCATGGTCACTGGGGGCGCCGCGTGCACAAATGCGTGTTGCCCGTATCCCAGAGTGGTGGCAACTGAGCGGCCACGAGCACGTAACAGCATATGATGCAGAGGCGCGCTCGATGTCCATTCTCTTGTGTGGCTTCACACTGCAAAAGGGCGATGGCCAGCATGTTTGTACATGTCGGGACATGTACAGGAGTTCACATCAAATGCGATTCAAGCCGAGCGTCGTCCTGGACAGCGGGGAAGCTAATTGGGCAGCGCTGAGCTCAGGCAGTTGGACATCACACAACAAGTGGCAGGCAGTGCCTTGAAAGCAACATCCCTTTCAGGCAGCGCGGATGCAGGGATTGGTACACTGCAGTACTTTGCTGCGCTCGGTTGGATGCTGCATTTTGGACCGTAGACCAACGAGTAGCCACTGGGGTTGCAGGCTGAGTCCTCGCAAACGTCAGCATAGGTGAGGGCGTCGATGAGTGGGGGGCTCCAGGACTCGACAGTTTGTGTGTCAGGACATTTGTTCGCCGATGAAAGTGCTTTCAGCTGAGGTGAATGAGCAACACCCTGTTGCGTTCTTGGCACGCACACTGGTGAAGGAACCTGGATAGCCGGCTGAAAACCACCCGCCTCGTTTGACTGCCTCCACATTTGTCATACATTTGTCGACACTGCTTGCAGCGCCCCACGTCTGCAACGGCGCACAACATGACCACTGCACATTGGCATGACATGCGTGAGGAGAAATTCACACGATTCGCTCTCCCAAGACACTTTTCATGCTTTGGCAAGATGCCCTCCAATGGATTGCCTCACCTGATTCATTCGTTCTGCCGACACTTTGGCCCTCTGCTTCTGCACCTCCAGGTCGTACAACTTTGCTCTCAAGATGCGGAAGGCGTTTTCCTTGTTCTTAAGCTGCGAGCGCTCAGCCTGGGAGAAGATGCGGATGCCTGTTGGCTTGTGGACCAGGTCCACTGCTGTCTCCACCTTGTTCACATTCTGGCCGCCGGCCCCACTTGCTCGCGCTGTCGTCAGCTCAATGTCCTGCAACAAGCCGCCACCAAATCTTTCTTGTCCAACCTGTTGAAATGAGTCCATTTGATGCTTTCACATCCTGGGTTCAGCAGCATTGGAGTCAAGAAAGCACGGACTTTATCATCAAGGATGCAAGAAGAAGAGGAACGCGAGCAAAAGGTGCACAGCAGAAGCAGCATTCGTTGAAGTTGATGAATAAATGGCTGCATTCACAGCACTAGCGCAAAGTTCATACACCATTCAGCACAGTTATGACTGTCAGCAACTCTGTCATGAATGGCATATATTCTGGCACGGAGTTTGCTCAAGTTATCCTTCCCTGTCTGCATTATTGAGGAATTGGAATTAGTTTGAATGAACCTGGGACTCACAAGACTCATGGGTGCAACAACAATGGAGTACAAAGGTGCAAGTTGAAGTGCGCGCATGGAACCTGCTGCCAGGCTGCTTGTCGGTTTTGCTAAACGTCAATTTGATTTTGTGTCTGATGCAGTGATGGGCCAGCTGACTGTTGGTTTGTTGGCATGTTGGAATGTGCGTTGGTTTGCAAGAGACAGCAGTTTGCTGTATGTGCTGCGCTCTTGTGCTGCAGGCCATTCTCACTGTGCGCAAGTCCTCCTGCACCAGCTTCTGCACACTGCAAACAACCTCAAGAATGCTCGTTGCATCGTTTTTTTCCTTGTTTTGGGATGTCCGTTCTTGCAGATGACAGGGGTATTAAACGTACAACAGGTCTTCCCTCTCATCGAAACGACAGTCCTCACCTTTGGGTCGATCTGCACTGTGACTTCGTCGATCTCTGGCATGATGGCTACAGTGGCCGTCGATGTGTGCACCCTCCCGGCGGACTCTGTAGCGGGCACCCTCTGCACCCTGTGCACGCCGCCCTCGAATTTCAACTTGCTGTACACCATTTTGCCCTTGATCTGGATGACGCCCTCCTTTATACCGCCGTCATCGCCAGGGCTGATACTCAGAGTGGACACCCGCCAGCCCATCTCGTCTGCATAGCGCTCGTACATCCGCAGGAGGTCACCTGCCCACAGAGCAGCCTCATCGCCGCCTGCACCCGCCCTCACCTGCACATGGAATGCGTGGTCAAGTTGCATGTCTGCTTCATGAAAACAGCAGCAATTTTTCTGGCAGTCTGCAAGACCTCACAGTGCATGGAAAAGAGGCATCTGCTCAAGGCAGCAGGGCTGACAATAGTGGGAGACTTGCAGTGAGACGATGGAGGTCATGCACTTAAAAACATGGAATCGATTGTTGGAATTTTTGTGGCACGCCCCACAGCAAGGTTAGTTGCATCCGTTGATTCCACATATGCAGATGCTGCTTCCACATGAACAGTAATAATTGGACATGTATTGCATCTTGGATCACAAGAGCACCATTCTTGCCACATCCTCTATCAAGTTGTATTTGCCACTGGCACTCCTCCAAAAGATGTTTGGCAAAAAAAGCCAACTATCAGTGCAGCCTAAAAAGATACATATAGAATGAGCTAACCTACCATTTTTCTGCATTCTCGAAGTGCTGTGCTGCCAGCTTGCTGGGATGATGGTTTTCGGGTTTTCTATTCCAAATAGAAAAATATTACTTCACTTCAGAAGTATGTCACACATTTTGGAAACATAAAGAAGCTGAACAAGATGCTTTCCAGGATGACATCTGAACTGTGTTGGGTGCTTGCTTTTTCCTTGCATCCCACCTCCAGGACAATGCTCTTTTGGTCCAAGGGGTCAGCAGGGAGTAGAAGCAGTTTGAGTTTCTTCTCTTGCTCTTCTGCCACAGGTTCCAGTGTCGCGATCTCGTCACGCGCAATCTCCAACATCTCTGGATCACCTGGACACCCAAATGAATACAAGCGTTTCTCAGTTTGCCACACAGTGGGACAGCACCCCATCACCAGTGTTACATCCCTAATGGAAACTGTTATCTGGCATCCAAGGCACCATCTGTGTGCTAGTGTGGTACTGTATCACTTGGTGTTGTAATATTGTCCTAAGCCTTTAGTGTCACTGCCTTGTTGGATTTTCGCCATACATGCACGTCTGTGTTGTCAACCAGGAAGCTAACCTACAAGAGAGACATGCTTTGGCAGGTGGCATGCACTGATTGACAGACATGTTCACTTTCTGTGCTGTGCATAATTAGGACAGTTAAGCAGCAAGCAGACACAACTCATCCGGGACAAAAAATTTGCATAGGAAAAACACCTATGTCGATAGAAACGCCACGATCCAAGATCATTCTTGCCAGAGCACAGGGGTGTGAAAAGAGAAGGTGGGGATGGCTGTGGAAGATGGGGAGTGGGTTGCCCAAGTGTTGCAGGAACTTAGGACGTGGCATTGAACAGCCTGCAACAAAAACAGCTACGATCAAACACTGTAAGAATATACTGACCGCCAGAATCTTTCAGCAATTCCTGCGCCTCCTCTAGCTGGCTGCTTGTCTGCTTGAACGCCCTGTAGGCCACCACCAGCTCCTCAAGCTCTGATGCCGCCTTTGCCGTCTTTTGGAGCTCGGCTGGGTCGCATGTGACCTCAGGGTCTGCCAATCGCCTCTCAAAACACAGGAAGAGACAACAGTAAGGCAGGGTGCGCTTCGCCTTCCCCCAATAGACTCCCCTTGAGTGCTATTTGTGTTCTCACATGTGTTGTCATCTGCTGTGTGCTTTATTGAGTGTTTTTCTTTTCCCTAACTTGTGCATCATATTCAAAAGAATTCAACAATACCAAAGGTTTCAAAAAGTACATTTCAGGGTATGGGTGCCAGGCATGCACTGCAGAGAATCCAGGTGAATCGTACATCGTTGGAAGAAAGGTCCTACTAAATTCTTGCTCAGCATTGGAGGACCTTTTGCATAACGCATTCCCTTGCTTATCAGAAACACCACCTTTTCAACAGACAACGTGTCAGAAGGGTCCACTGAGTGCTGTCCTTTCTTGCCAAGCAATGCTTGTTATGGACTGTTGCTTGACCAGAAATCACCCAAACTTGCCTGCTCTTTTACCAGGGTGCAATATCACAAAGATTCTCGTTTCTTGGTAGCATCCACTGGTGGCATGATTACTTCCATTTGCGCCTCACTCAATGGCCTCCACTTGGAATGACCGAAACAAGGACGTGGCAGCATTGAGGCAGGGCACACAATGTCTCCAAGGTCTGACTGTTCAACAGTGGAGGAAAGAACACTGAGTCTTTCTTTTCTTGGCTTTCTTTTTGACGCCTTTGGCTCAATTCCAGGCATTGTTACTCAAACTGAGTCTAGTGGTGCACTTGCATATGTGGGAAATGAATGCTATACCTGCCTTAAGCAACACCAATATTATTTGCGATGATGTGCCATCTGGCAGGTTTCCTGGCAATGTTCAATTTCTTTGGGTTCGCACTCTAACACTCTGCTTCCAGGGCAAACAATTTCTCATGCGAACGAATTACCATTTCAATATGGAAAAGCATTGTGCCTGGAGGTAAAAGACCAACATTGCCAAAAAGATACCAGGGCAGTGCTTCGTCTGAAACCAGGTCTCTTTTGACACCTGGCAAAGCACAGTCCTGATATTTTCAGGGCAAATACAATCAATATTTGAGAAAAAAAACATTTTGGGGAATAGCATTGCCTTACATTTTCTGTGACAGTGACAAAAGGGCTGCATTTGTTCTGTTGGGACGACATCTCCACCTTGATTCACAATGTGCACAACAAAAAGAGCATGATGACAGGGGTGCTCCCCCTACCGTCCAGGACACATATTGCAATGATGCAGTACAGTCAGACCCATTTCAGAAGCAAGGCAACTTAGCCCAGTGTGGCAGGCATCTGAACAACCTGGCCAGTGCCAGTCAATGGGATGCAGATAGTTCACTTTGTGGTACTGGGGTGCAGAAATCCTCTCCTCAAGCACGAAAGGGGTGCCCAAGAGTTCAGAAAACACAGGGAAGCTTGTCTACTTAAGTGCACGTGCAGTGAAGCTTTATTGCCTTGAAGTGCAATCTAATATGCAAATACAGACCTTCCACCAATGAAACACCAATGAAAGTGTGCCTGCCATGCATTCCAAGCAGTTACTGGGTTCTCGTATTGGGTGTGTCATACCTTCTGCTGCACGAGGGTGCATGAGTTTGATGTAATCACAACCTAAGGCAACATTTCTTGCCTATTGGACACAGTAAGAGCTCAATGTCAAAGAGACATTCTACTCAAGCTGCCCTTGTGCAGATTGACAACGACAAACAATGCTGCTGAGGACCAAGACTTGATCCCTCACCTGTAGTTCATTGTACGACTCCTCAGCATTGTCCAGCTTGGCAATCACATAGGGTTCCTGAAGACAGAGCTGGGGTCACAGAAGAGTAGACAAAAGTATCCTGTCCAATAAAAAGTTCCCCACCTAGGGATATGTCACACCTTGCACATCCCCCCCCCAAAAAAAAAGAAAAAAATAAAAGAAACGAAGAAGAGAAAGGAAAAATGTTTCAGCTGCCGTGTGCCCCTATACCCAATAACTACTGCCAAAAGACACAGATTTCAGCACTAAGACTGGGTGGTTGGTACATTTTCCAGGGGATCCCGTCTCAGGGGCTGTTTTATGCACAGAGGAGTGCACCTGCACCCAGAGGTAGGGATTCAAGTCAACGAAACTGAGAACCATGTCATACAGAGGGCCCAGCATGCCCATTGTATGACATTCTTCCTTGTTGCAACAAATCCCCTGTCTCAGTGTACAAAGAGCCTGGTTTGGCAAGGACACAATGGAGATTGTGGGACAGGGCACACAATTTGGAGCAACCGCAACAGAATGCTCGATGCTTCCAGCAGATTCGCCACACCAGTGTTGGCATTCAGTCGGCATTTTGCCAGAATTTCATCCTCGTTTTTGTAAAGGCCATCTGCGTGGTGGTACAGAACTTCCCCATTCACATACGCGCATATCATTAGACCCAGATGTGGGGAAGTTCCTGCGTGATTCATTACTAAAGCGAAGGGGGAAGCACGTCAGACAATGTACACCCTCATGAAGAAATCATACGAGGCTCTGCTCCAGTCTCTGGCAGATTCTATGGCTGATTGTATGGCAGATGATGTGGAATCTACAAAGACAGGATGAGAGGTTGCGGCACGTTCTGCAGAACCCTCTGGATCGACTCCCTGACCGACCGGGCCCATCCTGGTTCCTTTGCTCATCCCCGTGCCACCCGCACTGCGGCCGCAACTCCCCAACATCCCCCCTGCCATGGATTGAGCCCACCAAGATTCGCCTCCGCTAATTGCGGTCCCCTTTGCGTGGCGCCCTTTCTTTCCGATTCAAAAGAGATCTGCAAACAGCGCTCCACATACCGGGGCACCACGCGCATGCGCCCCGCTGCAAAATCCGCCGTCGGCGTCCGCCGGTCGGCCCATTCTTCGAGGCGCGGGATGGGCGGGGGACGCGAGCGCGGAGCGCCTGGCGGCGGGCACGGGCGAAGGCCGCGCCAGCAGTCCGCCCCTGGAAGCCATGGACAAGACGAGCGCCAGAGCCCGGTGACTTCGATGGCCCATGGCGGTGGCCTCCCTTTGTGTGTTTCTGGCTGCACCTCCTGCAGTTGTCCGCCGCGCAGCCACATCCAGCACCAGTGCATTCACAAGATAATGCATTTCATGATTCAGCCCAACACGGGTGTGTGTGGGGAGTGGGGTTGTATGTATGATAGGGGAGCCAGTTAAGGGGAATTGGCTGTAGTGAATGAACGGGGACGGCTTTGGGATTGGATCATAGTTGGGGATGGCGGCGGGAATAGGAGCTGAGGAAGTGTGGGAGTGAGGGAGAGTGGAGTGGGTAGTGTACGCGGGTAGCTGCTGGGCTAGTTGGCAATGGATCATAGTTGGTATGGGCGGCGGGAATAGAAACTTGGCATGAGAAAGGGACACGAACCCGGCCAGCTCGTGAAAGTGGCCAGAGTGAGGATTCTGGATACAGCAACTCTTGAACCGTCACATCATCAAGCTATAAATAACACTCACTCCATCTGTAAGAACGGGTTCGGTTCGTGTGCGACAGAGTTGTCCTTCCTCGCGTGTCCGATTGTGAATGCCTCCCGTACCCCCTGGGTCGCCGCAGCCCAAAGGCTCAGTGCCAATTTGAGCCGCCCGTTCGCGACAGTTTTTGGTTCCATCGCCGGGACGGGCGCGGAAGCGGAGTGAGAGCACACGGCGCGCTGAGGAGCGCCAAAGGAGGGCGCCATGAAGATCCGTCCCCGCCCATTTTCTGGGGAGGCGGGTGGTGAAGATGCGGAGGGGTGGCTGCTCCATTTTGAGGGAGTATGCGTCGCGTCTGCTATCTTTGAGGACGCGCAGCGGATCGCGTTACTCACCGTTTGTGTGGAAGGAGAGGCTGCACGGTGGGCGCGCTCGTTGGGTCGATGGATGCAGGACGGAGAGCGGGGATGGGAAGAGGTGAAGGAGAAATTCATCGAACGCTTTACGGAGGACGATCTTGAGGAGCGTATCAACGCTTCTTTGAAGAGTCTCAGGCAAGGTGGGAAGGAAACGGTCAAAGAGTACCTTAGCCGTTTCCGCGAATTGGTGTCCCGGTCTGATGAAGCGACCGAGGATGCCTGGTACAGGGCGTGGGTTGGAGGTCTGCGCGCCGACCTGCGCGAGGCCGTACGGTTCGTTGGGTATAGGGGCCTGGAGGATGCAGCGCGAACGGCAATGCGCAAGGAAAATGCCGCCCGCGACGTAGATGTGCTGGACACCATGCACGAAAAACGCGGCACCGGGGATGTGAGGGAGGATCTCTTGCAAGCAATCGGGGATTGGGCGCTGCAAGCGCGCGCGACCAAGCGGGGCGCCGACCGGCAAGGCTCGGGGGGCCGACTGGCTGGTAACGCGAACGCCGACGAGCGGGTCAGGGACGTGCATCCGGCGGGGGGTCGCGGGATGGCGCGAGGGATGGCGCGGCCCAGCGATGCACGTGGCGGAGCGGACGCGAGGAGGCCGCCGCCAGCGGGGTGGCGCGCGCGCGAGTGCTGGAACTGCGGCGAGCTCGGCCACGGGCAGTGGGATTGTCCTCACCCACGGAACGCCGCGCCGCGCGGTCCGGTGGGGGGCTCCAGGGGCGCGCGCGGAGGCGCGGATGCAGACCGGGCACCGGCCAGGTTTGGGCGTCTGGCGTACGGGGAATCTGATGCATTTGTGAACGCTGACGGGGACGATTCCGAGGGGGGGAGTGACAGCTGCTGCCCGCCCGTTTGGAGTGATGAAGAGGATATTCCTGTCACGCGGATGGCTGATGGGCGCAAGCGGAAAAAGGGGGACGCTCCGCGGAAACCGCGCCGTAAGCCAGTGCTAAAGGACGACTGGCGGGACTTGGTGGGCGATATGATCAAAATACCCGTGTGCATGATGCGTGGGATATCAAAACGCGAGGTGTACACGCAGCTCGTGCTAGCGATTCGGCACCAGCTCGGCACCAAGAGGCGTAAGGGTAAAGCACTGGAGGCAGTACAGAATCTTGATGAGAACGGTGAGCCCATGGAAGTGGGGGATGGTGAGGTCACGGAGGCAGGGCGGCGCCCTGAGGGCGCGCAGCGCACGAATCATGTGGAGTACATGCTCGATGTACTTTGAACGGGCGGAGTGTCAAGCGCGTAATCTTGGACCCTGGGTCCTCGCATTCGCTCGTCGACAAGGCGTGTGCTGACAAGCTGGGACTGGGGGCATCGGCGGTACGTTTGCCGCACATCGAATTAGCCAACGGGCAGCGCGAGCAAGTACACGCGTTAAGGGGGCCCATCAAAGTGTCGGTGGAGGGGGTGGACGCTGAACTGACCGGAAGGCGCGTTGACGCAAAGGGAGCATATGATGTGCTTCTGGGGCAAGACTGGCTAGGTGACACCGCCAGTACTGCTGATTTTGCGACCCGCACATATACCCTGGGCCATGGGAAGGTGACGGTGCGCCAGAGGGGCCGCCAATTGGAAGTACTGCCCTGTAGTGTTCCAGTGCGTGAACAGAGGGGCGTGGAGAGCGATACGCCAGAGACCTCCAGCAGTGACGAGGGGGACGCTGATGGCGTCCTTCAAGGGCTCCTGGCACAATTCGACCTGGAAAGTGACAGTGACACATCGTTTGAGGAAGACGGTACCGCCCCTGCGCGATTGGCAGGCCTCCCCCGAATTATGGACGATGTGGAAAATGAGTGGCTGGCGGAAGTTCATTTCGGCCCCACGTTATCGTCAACAGTGGTGAGGGAAGTATGTGATTTGCTGGTGCAGTACAAGGACTGCTTTGCTGTGTCCTATTTGGACTTGGAGAGAACACCTGCTGCCACCTTCCATATCCAATTGAAAGAGGGGGCGACTCCTGTATATTGTGGTGCTCAGCGGCGATTTGCGCCAAAGGAACTGGAATTCATGAAAAACCAGTTGGAATCCTTGGAAAGTGCAGGGTTGATCATGAAGTGGGAGAAAGATTGTGAGTGGTTATCATCAGTGACATTCCCACCGAAGAAAGGGGGGGACATGCGGTTTTGTTGTACGTACGTTGCATTAAACCAAGCGACCGTCCCTGATCGCTTCCCCCTTCCCCGGATCGATGAAGTTGTGGAAGATCTGTCCGGGTACCCCCTCTACACGACTGTAGATGGGTTCAGTGGGTATTACGCCATGGGACTTGACGCTGAATCCATCCCCCTTACAGCCTTTCTCACACCGTTCGGTATTTATGCATGGACCGTGCTGCCCTTCGGGCTTCGAAATGCTCCCCCGCGATATAGCCGCCTGGTAGCAAGGGCATATGGTGGGTTGGAAAGAACGCGAACGTTCGTGGACGATGGGGGCATTGGACACACGGGGGAGGACAGCATCACTCGGGATTTGCGCGCATTCCTGGATCGCTCCCGGGAATTCAGGCTGAAACTTAAGCCTAAGAAGGTCTTTATTGGATTCGAGCAGCTGGAATTCGTGGGGCACACCCTTTCCGCAAAGGGCATGGCGGTGCTAAAGGACAAGGTGGCAAAGGTGGAAAATTTTGAAATTCCCGTCACCAAAACACAGCTGCGAAGTTTCCTTGGCATGACTGGTTACTACCGCAGATTTGTCAAGAACTTTGGCCAGATTTCCAAGCCACTAACCGAGTTGCTCAAGGTGACGCCAGAGCGACGGGGTGCGGAGCTGCGGATCTGGGACGATGCGCACCAGCGGGCCTTTGTGGAGCTGAAGTCGGCCCTCACCCATGCACCGGTGTTGGCAAAACCAGACTACAACCGCCCTTTCATTGTGGATGCTGATGCGAGTAACGATGCGGTGGGGGCTGTACTTTCCCAACTTCTGGATGGCAGTGAGCACCCAGTGTATTACCACTCACGACTTTTGACGAGTGCTGAACGGGCATACTCTGTGACTGAACGTGAAGCGTTGGCAGTGGTGGTGGCTGTGGTGAAGTTCCGGCCATATATATTAGGCCGGACCACAGTTGTGAGAACCGATCACATCCCGATTTTGGGGCTGCTGCGAAAACGTGATCTGACTGGGAGATGTGCGCGTTGGAAATGCATACTTGCAGAATATGACCTTGAGTTCCAGTCGCGCAAAGGGCAGAAACATTCCAACGCTGACGGAATGTCCAGAATGATGGCAGAAAATGCAGCTGGAATCGCACCAAATGCTCAGGAACTAGATGATGATGAATTTCAGTTCTGGGCCAGAGCAGTGGATGATGAGATGGCCTGTGAATCGTCTCATGACCTGTCTAGATGCCCTGAGCTACGCGTGGAGATGTGTGATGGTAAAGTAGGCATGGATCCGGAGGATGAGATGGCAGCAATTCCCACTGACGGGATTCAGCGATTTGTGAGTTCTGAGTGGTATCAGGACATCATGAGGGAAGTGTTTTCAACTGAAGGGTTTAAGGTGGAAGGCGGACGTCTACTCAAGCGCATGGCAGGTGGCACCTATACGATCTGCCTTCTGGAGGCTGAAGTACCAAAGGCCCTACGACAAGCCCACGATTCTGCACTTGGGGGCCACTATGGGAAAGAGGTGACGATGAAGCGCCTAGAAGGGGCATTCTGGTGGCCCACTTTGAAAGGTGATGTCACCGCCTGGGTTGATAAGTGCATGCGCTGCGCGCAACATGGGCCTCGAAAGGCCTCACGAAATCGTGTGCCGGTGGCTGCGCGGCAACCGTTTGAGTGGGTCCAGATCGACTGGATAGTGGGCATGCCGGTGACGCCAGCTGGAAACCGTTGCATCATAGCAGCGATTGACGGAATGACGGGCTATATGACAGCCCGAGCATATCCCAACGCGACCGCAGCTGCCACCGTGGAATTCGTGGTAAATGAGATTATCTTAAAGTTTGGAATCCCGCACAAAGTACATACGGACAATGGGGCACACTTTTATGGTGCATTTCAGACTTTGTGCGAAAAATGGGGAATCCGACGAAGCTGGTCGGCGGCTTATTACCCTCCATCACATGGGAGGATCGAACGGGGTAATCAGGAGGTCTTGGTGCGTTTAAGGAAAATGTGCGAAGGAGATTGTTGGGACCATCTGTTGGTGGGAGCACTTTTCGCCATCAACACGCGCCGCACGCGGAGACGCAATGCATCGCCAGCTGAATTGTTGTACGGAGTTCTGCCCAGGGGCCCAATGGAAATCAATGTGCTGGCTGAGTGTGACATAGCGCCATCACTGCCAGAGGAGGGCGAGAACACTAATAGGGACAATGCTGCGAGATTGGCGAAGTTGGAGCAGCTGCGCCAACAACACGTGTTGCAGCGGCAGGAGGTTGCACGTGCTTGGGAGCATAAGGACACGACCAGCCTGCAGCCGGGAGATCCTGTGCTTTATTGGGTGGAGAAGAGGGCCCACAAGCTAGCGCCACGATGGGCTGGACCTGCCACTGTCAAGTGGGTAGGCGCCAAAGGAGCGATTGGAGTGAAGGTGCCGGGAAAAGGACGCACGAAGGTTTTTGCGGGACACCACGTCAAATTGTGCACCGCGGATCCAAAGACCAGAGCGCCAGTGGCCGGAAAGCGTGGAATCAAGCGTCAAGCTGGATCCGGAGCAGCTCCAAAGGATGACGGAGTGGGCAGCGGTCGCCCACCAACAAGGCGGCCAAGAAGGTGAAGGTTCGGAGGTGAAGGTGCATCAGAGCCGGGGAGCATTTTTCCATTGAGCGATGGAAAGAATGGCAGCATCTGTCTATGATCTGATCGAGTGGAATGGGGGCAGTGGCCGATGATCGATTTTTGCTCGCGCCGGGGACGTCGCGACTTGCGCCGATAGTGCTGTGGGGAGTGGGGCTGTACGTATAATAGGGGAGCCAGTTAAGGGGAATTGGCTATAGTGAATGAACGGGGACGGCTTTGGGATTGGATCATAGTTGGGGATGGCGGCGGGAATAGGAGCTGAGGAAGTGTGGGAGTGAGGGAGAGTGGAGTGGGTAGTGTACGCGGGTAGCTGCTGGGCTAGTTGGCAATGGATCATAGTTGGACTGGGCGGCGGGAATAGAAACTTGGCATGAGAAAGGGACACGAACCCGGCCAGCTCGTGAAAGTGGCCAGAGTGAGGATTCTGGATACAGCAACTCTTGAACCGTCACATCATCAAGCTATAAATAACACTCACTCCATCTGTAAGGACGGGTTCGGTTCGTGTGCGACAGAGTTGTCCTTCCTCGCGTGTCCGATTGTGAATGCCTCCCGTACCCCTTGGGTCGCCGCAGCCCAAAGGCTCAGTGCCAATTTGAGCCGCCCGTTCGCGACAGGTGTGTCGAATTTTCGCGCTTCCCTCCCGTGGTGCCCAACTTTGCTGTGTTCCGTTAAAAGATGCAGACTGTTGAGATATTGGCTCGGCCTAATCCGCGGCGAGCCTAACTGAACGTGTGAGCAGACTCTGGAGTAGTGGCGTTGATCACGCAGTGCTTTCGTGCCCTCGTTATATGCACTCAGGTGTCCACAGCTGATGGCGGCCCTTGCATTGAGCAGCCCCCAACGGAACTTTCTGACGTGCCAATGACGGCCGCCACACAGCGACCAAATCGCCGTCACGCTTTCCATTACCAAATATAGCTGACCGTTCGGCACAGCGGCGCGCCCGACGTTTCACCCTTCGCTTCCCAGCCACGAAATGGTTACTATTATTCCCATTAGTAACTCCAAAAGGGGAAAAGGCGCAAGCGCAACCACCCTGTCGTTTCTGTCCAAATCTCCGTCCATCCATCATTTTTTTCGCTTGCGATTCACACGTCAGCGCAAAGGACTGCTGAGTAATTGCACCCCAAAGTACTGGCCGCCTGGCCTCGCCCCCGCCGGGAAGACTGGCGCCGGGCCCCGCCGACGCCGACATCACGGTATCTGCCCCCTCACGCCCACGTCTGCATATCGCAGGCCTCGCACCGCACCTTGCCCGTGCGCGGTGCCGCCTATATCTCGTCGCGGCCGCCCCGCTGCCGCGGGCCCTTCGCCGAGCGGTGAGCTTACCGGCCGGCCCGCCGCAAAGCTCTGTGGCCTCTACCTCAGCGCGGGGGGCTGCGGCCCCTTTGCCTCGGCCGCGATTTTGGCGGCCCAGAATCTGCGCCATGTCAGGTGCTGTCGGCGGGATGCAGAGATTCTCGAGGGAGGACTGGGAGGATGCCAGCAAGGAGGAAGTGCTGGATGAGCTGGCCAGGGTCAGGGCCATGGTGGGTGTGGAGTGGAAGAGGAAGGGGGGGTGGGAAGGGAGGGGCGGGGGGCATTTGGCCCGCTGGGGTTTCGCAGGAATGGGGGAGGGGAGGGCGCTTGCGGCGTGGGGGGCTAACGGGCGGGACGTGTGGCTGATATGCGCAGCTAGAGAGGGAGAAGCGGCGCAGCGGTTCGTTCGCCGAGGAGCTGAGGGCGGCGAAGGAGCAGAGTCTGGCCGTGGTAGGTCCTCGGCGGTGGCGGTGGGTGAAAGATTGTTGCGAAACGCAATAGCGGGGCATAATCCTGCTTTTGCTCCACAAATTTAAGGAGCTTTAGCGGAATTCCCGGCACAAAAATAAGGCGGATTCAAAGGAGAGGACATCACGTGCCAAAGTGGCGTGTCGATTGGTGGTGGTGGGGGGGAAGGGTGGGGATCGTGTGTGGAGGGCTTGGGGGGTGACGGGGTGCGTTTCTCGTGGCGGCCAGCGGCTGATGGCGTGCCTCGCTTTGATGTGTGGCCGTGGCTGCAGCAAACGATGGTGGAGCAGGAGGAGGAGTACATCACCAATCGGCTGATGAAGCGCCTGGAGCAGCTCAAGCAGGAGAAGCAGATTCTGGCGAACGAGGTGGGTGGGGGGTGGGCCCGGCGATTGTGCGCGGCACCGAGGTCGCGCCTGTGGGGCGCGCCGGCGGCGACGGCGCTGTCGGCATGGGGTGATGGGGGGATCGCGGACGCTGAATTCCTTGGCTTGAATCGTGGACCCGCAGGTGGAACAGGAGGAGGAGTTCTTGACGAACACGCTGCAGAAACGCCTCGAGAAGGTGGGCGCCGGCAAGGGGTGGGGCGTGTAGCTGGGTGGGAGGGGGCCGTCCGGTGCGGCTGTGGCTGCTGGTGGGATTGCCTATGGGAGAAGGGCTGGCGAAGGCCATGCCCAAGTCTTGCGCCCCCAACCCTGCCCACCGCGTCGAAAGTCCACCTCCCGGATTGGGGCCAGTGCCGCTCGCCCGTGGGCGTGGTCTTGTCCGTGCGCTGTGGTTTCTGATTTGATTGCAGGATTTGCAACAATTAGATTTTGCCTTGCCTCCATGACCGGCAGCACTCTGGGTGCGACTGTGTCCAGCGGTTGCGCCCAATCTGGGCCTGCGTATAAACATGAAACGCGTGCGTAGCGCCTTCAGCTGGCAGAGAAGGCGTTGTCAAAGATGGTGCTTGCCAACTCCTAGTGCTCTGCCTAGCCTCAGGTCCAAGTGAATGATTTTATCCACAGGCGCAATGTTCAAAACAGTGCAGGGGGTCATGCCACATGTCTAATAAGCTCAGATCATGAAGCAGCAGCGGTTTTGCGTTGGTCGACAAGGACTTCCAAATGCTTGGCGAATGCACTGAGATTGGAAAAAAAGCTTTGCTATGCCATCCAACACATTGGCTGGATTTCGGAGGTGCCGCGTTGGCTGCGGTGGGGGCAAAGCCCTTTTCTTGTGTCGATCGTGGGGAGTCTTTCTTCACTCCTGTTTGTTTGAACCTGATTGCCATTCATGGCGATTGCTGATACTGCTGGCCTCGATGTTGAGAGACACTTTGTTGTTGCGGGGCCGCTTCTTCGCCCTTCCCAGAGCAGCCTGACCACAAAGAACCCAGTGCATCCACAGTCACTGTGGCTTGTGGGATGGGGGTCCCCTTTGAAGTTGGGGAACAGATGGCTGGAAGGAACAAGCCCATGTTCCATTGTCTGGTGTTCTGTCTATCACCAAATTTGGCCCAATGCCTGTGCATTGGCACGTGGCACAAGTATAGTCGCGTGCATGAATTTCGCTGTGGGTTGTGGAACAGAGGGCTTAGTTGGGGACACTTATCTTCACAATTTGGTAAAGAGGCAAGGCAAGAATGCACCTGATGTTCGCATGACATTGGTTTGCACTGAAAGCATTCAAAAAACAGACAACCATTGGCTGCAATGTCTGTTCCAATGTGCGCTGGAGATCGTCTGCACATCGCCCTATTGCAGGGGCCATCACCTCTGATGTTGAAGCATCTTGTTGTCAGAGTTCTGCTTGGTTGACTGGCTCAGCCGATCCCCTGCATGTTGAGGATGGGATGTGTGCTGGACCTCATCGCAGATCACAAAGGAGAAGGTGGATTTGGAGAACCAACTGGAAGTGGAGCAGGAGTACATTGTCAACAAGCTGCAGAAACAGGTTGCTGTGGCATGACACAACCAGCATGACGCATGTGCAACTTTGTGTCATCATTTGCTGTCTGTTTATCCTTGCTTTCTGTTTGAGATCAAGTTGATCACTGTGTTGGACCACACCAATATGTTATGCTTTGGAATGTCCTTCCCCAAGTCCTCTGACCTCTAGCACTCTATTGACCAAGACAGTGGAATGTGCAACTGTGCTAGCAATCGCAACAGCCCTCCCAGAGCTTTTGCAATTTGTAAGATGGCTGCACTCAGGTCAGTTGAGGGCTGCAAAGCATATGCACTATTGGTAGGATTGATGGCTTTCTGACAAGTGGACACTGTCCTCTGTGAGGCAGAAGAGCTATGTTGTCCATGTACTGGCAAATGTAGTGCGTGATGTTTCACCTTTCAGTGTTGTGTGCACATTGATGAATCGTTATGCCTGCAGCTTGAGCACCTTAACTGTGAGAAAAACAAGCTGACAAAGGAGAAGATTGACCTTGAGAACCAGCTGGAAGCTGAGCAGGAGTACATTGTCAACAAGCTGCAGAAGCAGGTGAGCACCCGCACTAAATGGCTCTCGATGTTTATGAGTGCTGGGGGCCCTGCCGGTGCTGTCCAGCATGTGCTGTGTAAATCCTTGATGATATATGTTGATAAACTTGCGAAATGCATCCCTTGCAGCTGTGGGACGATGTTGAGTGCAAGGATGCTTCCAGATTTTCCCATACATGGTGGACGCATTTGCCAATTACATGATGATGTCCAACCAAGCACACTCTTGTGTTTGGCACTCACATCCGTTTCCTAGTTTCTTTGCATTGCCTGCTTCCATGTGTTGAGAAATGGCTGCAGCCAGGTTGAAGGGCCTTTTGCATCAGGACTCTTGGTCTCTGCATTGTCAGTAAATGGCAATTGCCATCCATCTGCTGGTCCTGAACCTAATGGTTTCTGTCATTGTTTTTACCCACAGGTCAGGCAGCTGGGCCGGGAGAAAGCTGGCCTTCTTCGCGAGAAGAATGACTTGCACAAACAGGTATTGTGCAGCTGTTTTCTTGATTCTGGAAACAAAATTTGTGACTGTTCCCTGAAAACTCAACACCAACTCTGCCAGAGTAAGGTCCCATTGGGTTTTGGGAAAGGTTCCTGTGAAGGTAGTCTTGCAGAACAATAGCAGTGCTTGTGCACTGATAGAGCACCCTCATATTTCCTTGTGTGCTATTTATATTTATTTTCAGTTTTTTCAGATTTTATTGTGTTGCTGACGCATTGATATATTTTTGTTGTGTACCCTGCAACTATGTATTGCTTGTTGTATACTGCCTTACTATTGTTGTATTGCCAACTTATTGCCTGGTCTTCTTCCATTTGGGCGTCATGTGATCTTGTCATCTGCCGCTTGTTGCAACAAATCAGAACCAAGAAACAGATCAGGCCTGGTAGATTGTCCTTCTGAGGACGTTGCATTTGGCCATCTTGAGGGCCATAGGAGCCATCATTAAACTGTGATGAAGAAAAGCATTTGACCTGCAGAAAGACAACAGGCTTGTGCTCGAGGGGGCAGGGGGGGGAGGGCATATGTTATCGCTCAGCGCAGTCACTTTGCCTGGGCCATGCCAGCATGGAAGGTTGCGGGTTGTTGAACAGCAAGAGAAATTGCATGAAAAGGCACCCTACACATACATTGCCAGCATGAAATGAGAACCCTGCAAATAGCATGCAGGCACGGGAAGAGATATGCAGGGCAGCATATCAGCGGGTGTGGTTTGTCTCAGATTGAGGACCTGGGGAGGTCTGTGTCTAAGTTAAACAAAGACAAGGTCAATGTCGAGGCGCAGATGGAGATGGAGGAGGAGAACATTGTGAACCGTCTTCAACGCCAACTGGACTATGTACATGTGCAGTACAAGAACCTGGAGAGGCGGATGGAGGAAAGGGGACTGTCGCTGAAGGACTTTGGTGCAGAGCCCCTCGATGTGAACTGCCAGTGAGTTTTGCTGTGGTTTGTGTGCGTCTGTTGTTTGTGTTGTCGCAAAGTCTTTTTGTCACTGTTGCTGATGCTGTTATTCTTTCAGGCGGTGTTGTTTGCTGCAGGCTGGTGGATGTGAGCGATTGATTGGCTTGCACACTGGTGCATGCACTGCACATGGAGGCAACAGCCAGGGTTAATTGTGGATCTATCAATGTCCATTGTCAGTTGGTGACGAGTGAGGTATTGGTGCATGATGCCTTCCAGTTTAGAGCCCACAATGCACCTTGGAAGCCTGCTCGGGCAATGTTGCACATTCCATTGGACCCTTTTCCACATTGTACGCGCTCAGCTCATTCCATGCTCAGCTGGCCCAGGGGTGTGCTGCGGGTTCTGAGTTGTCCTTGCCATAGTTGCAACAAAGTCAAAATCAGTTTCCGCAGGCATTTCTCTTGCAAGTTGTGACAGTGCACTTTTGTGTAGGCTGTCAATGCTTGCACTCCCCAGGTGCATGGGACCGGCACTGAAACTGTTAATGCCAGTTAAATGCCAAGCTTTGCTCCAGGGTTGTGTCAGGGCCCTCCAGTCCCCCTTCATGCCATCCCTTCTGATTGCGAACAGTTTCTGTTCCCTTCTTTGTACCTCCCACACTTGGTGTGTTGAAGTATTTTTCTTGTTTCACCACACTGCTGCTCAAGCACTGTTAGAAGTAAGACACATTGTGTGGTGTTTGCTTGGTCCCGAAATTGAATGGGTGTATGATGTGTAATCAAGTGTGTATGGGTGCCTTGGAAATGTATCCATTTTGTTCTACTGCCGTGCCCGCAGCACAGGAGTTTGCTGCATTTATCACTTGATGAGGTTTAGACATCACAAGTAACGCAGACGTGATGTGCTCTCTCCCTGTGTCGCTGGCTGAAATTTGCAACTTTGAAGTCTGTTTGAATGAAGTGGAACACTGTTCTGGAATTCACGACCTTGATGTTCTCCAAGAATGCGGTGCTTAACATCCTTGCATTTTCCATTTTTCGGTGAGCGGTTATGTGTTCACCTGCATCAAGGTGTGTTCTGCCGCTGGACGCCCAAGCACACTGGCACTATGACCTTGTCGATGAATTTCAGAACAGAGACACACAATGCGTTCCCCTGTGGAGACCAGTAGTGTGGAGAAATCCCAAACCCCTACAGTATAGGGTGCAACAAATGCCACCAGTGATAAAGCAGCAAGGCACAGTTATACATTGTTATGTCGCTTGGGTGCCAGCCTGCCAGAGTTCCAATGACAAGCCCCTCAATTATACACTAGCTATACGCAGACGATCGATTTCCTTGACGTTTGGGTGTTGCTGCTTTCTTTTGCAGTCCTCTGGGTCGTCACTCCTTCCGCTCCCGCTCGTTCGATGCGGGTTCCCTGAAACTGTCGAGGAAGGGTGTCCGTACGTTGAGTGGGGGCGCATCTGTCAGTGCGCGATAATGTGAGGGCCACCCCCCGTAAGTGTCTCCTATGCCACCTTGCTGGGGCCCCACATTGGCGTAGCAAGCTCTGCGGTGAACTGGTTCCAAAACAGCATGTGCAGGGGGTCTGGTTTTGGCACGTAAGCTACCGTGCCAACCAACGACTTTGCAACTTCAGCAAAGATATGCAGCAAGGGGCACATTCTTTGCTGCTTTGAGCGTTGAAGGGCGCCTTCGAGTGCGTAAATCTGTGGATACGTTTATGGCCATTGATGGGCTTGGATTGACTTCACATTGAAGTGGACATTCCAGTGCATGTCCAATTGAATATTGACATGGATAGTGAATTGAATGTTCAGTTGGTGCTCCATGCATTCTGCATGGAGCATTGTGCAGTCAGGACGCGCAGTGCATTACTGTCCCATCAGTGTATCCCACAGAACGATGTGCGTGCGTGCGTGCGTCCGCTCGTCTCGTCCCCTCGACTATTGTCTACACCCTGACGTCTCTAAGAACTAGTACGAGCAGTACAAAGATGTGTACAACAACCAAGAACCCTGTGTTTTTTAGGATCAGTTTGATACGTTATGCCCAAACGCATGCAGGCAGCGCAGTCCAGCGTTTTATCTCAGCTGGTTTGTCTGAGGACTCTTTTTGTGCCCTACCGCCAACACACGTCCACCATTGAATCCCCCTCGGAAACTGCTGGCTTTGTCAGGTGCATCTGGCCGCCCACCAGGTGTAGTCAGGTGCCAGACACGTTCGCACATCCGAATCGAGTGTGGCGCTTGAGCTGCATCCGAAGCTCAGTTTCTGCGGCTTAGATTCTGAGCGGCAGCCGGGAATATGCGAATTGATGGTGCTGCATCGGCATAGCCAACCCCTGCGTGTCTGATATTTGCAGTGAAGGCAGGGATGGCTCCTAGCTGTGGATGCACAATGGTCTGATTCACATTCTCGTGGTTCAAAAATGTGCTGCCCAGTGGGCAACTGTGTACACAATGTTGACTCCTGCCCTTGTTCCCAGGTTTATGGGACCCAATCCTCACACCTGAATGATGCACTCGTAGTACGAAATACCTCATTGAGAAGCGCCTCTGGTGGCTTCACGTGGCACAGACATTGCAGCAGTAGCTGTTGTTGGAGGAGCTCGCGTGAGGCTGGGCACGCCTGCCCTTCATGCGAGACTCAGCCATTGGCGAGCAGACTTCCCGGTGTGTGTCTAAATGTGATGCCAGCAGGCGACCTTTTGCACCCCCACCACACTGTTGTGTTGGTGCTGCGGATGTGTTGTCTTTTCAAAACGTTAACCTGAATGTCCAGCACAGCCCCACCCGCGCATCTTTGCCACAATGCGACACAAGATGGTATGCCGTGGGTTGGGTTGCAGTGTCTGTGGCCTGAATACCTGGATGTACATTCCCTCCGTGATACCTGTGGTGGGCTTGACAGGCGGGCCAAGGCCAGGTGCGGTGGGCTCGTGGCTGCCTTGATTTTGATCGACCCGCCTTGGGCTTGTCCCAACAGAAGGTCCAATGCGAGGCGCCCTTCAATGCACGGGCGTTGGGCTTCCGCAAGCGTGGACATGCCCTGGGTCTGGACTGGCTTTTGGTTTTGCGCTGGTGGGCTGCAGATAGGCCTCTCGCAGCGCGTGGGAAGAGTTTGGGCGGGGTTGTTTTACATGAGCGGACGCCGACTGCTGTTCTTTGTTGCAGTTGTGCGTCCTCTGTTATTTCTGTTGTAAAGCTACGCGCTGGGCCGGCGGACTTCAGTCTGCGGGTTGTGGTTAAAAGGGGTAGGGGTGGGGCATGAAGGGGGGGAGCGGATGCGCTCATGCGTCGTTGAGAAAACGAATAAGTGTGCGTGGCGCGGGGGCGGTGCGCACACTACAGAAACAATATAGAGGCAAAGGAGTTGGCAGTGGGACGTTGTGGGCCTTCGGGAAGGGCTAATGATGGCGGGTGCTGAGGATGATGGTTGCGTGGAGGGTGCAGAGGTTTGGTCGCGCCGCAGGAAGCTCCAAGATTCGGGTGCCCTGTGCTCCGGAATGGGTTCTTTGCGAATGGAGTTGGGTGCTGACACATCTCAAGAGGACGAGATAATGGATAGCATGCTAATTGTCGAATCGGCGTGTTGTAAGTGTTCGAGACTGCCGTGCTGAGTGACCTGTCCCCATACGACGTCCCAGGTGTGTCGGGACTCCAGCGCGTCCTGTGTCGAATGGAAACGGCGTGGTAAGGATTTATCCCAACAAGGCAAACTGCCATTCAACGGGCGCGTGTATCCTTTCTGCGGGTTGGAGAGACCGTAGATAATGACGCACAGGTGCCTGATTGCAACAGGGAAGCACACAGTACACACTGGCACTCACAACAACGTTTGAAAAGCTGCAAATACATACCATTAGGCGGACCCATGTGGGCAGGTGCGTGAAATGCCAACAACGCGTGAACTTGTGTTTCAGGTGTTGATTCCCCGTTGAAGGGCAAGGGTTCAAAGGCCAGCTTTCTGCAAACGGGCCTGGTCGATAACATCCAGACTGCTGTAAAGCACTCCGGGGGTACAAACAGCGAGCAGGGTTCAACCAATGCCGTGTGCTCTGGACGACTGCCGCAGGCACGAACAAAACGATCAAGATGATTCACACAGCAGCATTTCTTGTCTTCAATCAAACGGAGGTGCGGCCTGCCCGCCCAATCGTACATTTGGGAAAACCCCGCAGGCCTGGTTCCACCGGCGCCGGCACAGCCCCCCACACGCCCTCGCAGGCAAAGAAAAGCTCAGCCAAAAAATGGGCCGCCAGTCAGCACATGGCGCCGCAAACGCAACAGACCCTTCCCTATTCTACAGCCCAAGACAACATTCAAGACATGCGCGCTCATCCTCATCAAACATACTCATCCGTTGTTTCTGAGTGGGGGCCGCCCTCGCCCTCCCCTCACCACGCCCCCGTTGCCCTTTCCACAGCTTGAGAATACGTCCTGCAGCACTTCTAAATGGTCCACGAGTTTCAAATTGGGGGAGCCCGTTCCAAGCACACAAACCATATGTCCATTCACTGCGAAACCAATTCTACCTCTGACCATCATTGTGTAATTGCGTCCGGCTCTGTGAGCAACCCTTGGGTCACAGCCCGCGTTCCGAGTTGCACCCTCGCGAAGCCACCGGCCAATTGCCACCGTCGGTCTCCACCAAGCACATTTTGTCCCTGGTCGCAGCAGTCCTGCAGGCCACCCAAAGGACGCTGGCATATGCCACCACGTCGGCAGTGGCCACATCAGTGCCAGGGCCGTTTGCGGCGGGGCTCAACAGGGTGGTTGGGCATCCTGCAATCCAGGCAGCGCTGTGCATCCGTTTTGAGGTGAAGCAAATTCTCTCCACCGGCCCCGTGGGCCATTATGCAGGGACGCCGGGTCCCTGGGAATGCGGGTCCTCATGTTTGCTTCCTGAACACAAAGCTTGGGTAGCGCGTGGTGAGCTCTTTGAGTACCGACAGGGTCATGTAGCTGATGACGGTGGGATTTTGGGAGCACAGGTTGTGCCATTCCTCCATGGATATGTACCCTGATTTCGAAATGTCCACCTCTTGGAAGGTCTGCTTGCACCCAGACATGACAAGCTTTTAGGTAAGGTATGCTTACAGGGACTGCCACC
The DNA here is from genome assembly GCA_905146915.1 of Ostreobium quekettii. NCBI lineage: Eukaryota > Viridiplantae > Chlorophyta > Ulvophyceae > Bryopsidales > Ostreobiaceae > Ostreobium > Ostreobium quekettii. The sequence goes on along the minus strand of CAJHUC010003063.1, from coordinate 13,107 downwards.
CGTACCTTTGCGTTGCATTGCCAATGCAGAAGCCCTTATCATAGCTACAACAGAGTACTGCAACTCCCGTGGGAAGAGGAAACATTCAACATGGTGGGCACCTGATGAGCATTAGTGTTGGGAGGTTGTGCTCCACACTCTGACAGCTGATGGTGACAAATGGTCGGCGCATGCAGAAACAGCACATGCACAAAAGATTAACACCTAGCAAGAGGTGCGACAATGGACAATGCAATCGAAAGAGTGGCAGGACCGCTTCGACCACAACTGATATATCAGCATCGCCCCGTATCTGTTCAGGGGGGTGATAGCAACAGGGCATCCGAGCCGCTGACCAGGGGTACATAAGTGCTGCATCTGCAGGCCCGTCCAGCAGTTGGGAAGGACAAACGTGACCCAACCAAAGGGAACCTGATGTGACCCACAAGATCAAGTGCCACACTCAACTTCTGACAGTACTTGCAAGGCCAGTGCGGCAATGTTTGAGTGAATTTGAGTGCATGGTCAGTTGATTGCTCAGGTTCTCTTATTTCCCTCGAACCACACCCAGCAAACATGCTGAATCCACACTCTTGAATCTGCATATGATACCGAAGCCCATGAGCTGTGCAGTGCCACCAGGAGAATGCATTGCAGGGTTGATTGATGTGCAGTTGTTTTGTCAAACCAAAGGTCAGGCTCTTTGCAGCTGGGCAATGAAAAGTGCCCATGTTGTATTGCACACGATATGCTCACCCGATCAACAAGGTCGGCCACCGCCTCTTTGGGCAACCTCAGATCTGGATTCTCGTGCAGCAGAGCCGACAGCAAATTGAACACCTCATCCTTCTCGATCACTCCAGTGTGCTTCATGTCATAAATCTTGAAAGCAACTGTGTGCCCACACCGCCACACCACCGTTCAGGTCAGGCAGGACTCACACACTTCGAAGGCCAACAGACTGGCAAGAGCAGCCCAAGCACAAGAGCAGTAAGAACCCAGCAGCAAAGCGGACGACTCTGGCATTGTACATCTCTCAACCTGCAGGCAAGTTTCCATACGGTTCTTTTATAATGAACAAAAAAAACATAGAAATTTACAGGTGCATCAACAATTAGTTGGGCATCAAACACAGTTGGAGTCAAAAATGGTCATCTTTGGAATGGATGCCATGGGCATAGCATGGTGTTGGTCAATCACATTGTCCCCTCCTGCTGTCATGTTGATGTTCAGCTCCATGTCTCTTCACAGCGTCTGGACACAAGCACTCAAGACATCCTTGGGTGGTGAGTGCTGTGTTGGGGATGGCCGCCACAGCACCTTGTGCTCTATGGCTATGTCCTTGCTTCATGTCTCAGTCGCCATTCCACGGACACAGGAAAGGCATGTGGCAAGGCACCCAGCATGATTTCAAACAAAGGAACAGGAGAGGCTCTGAACTGGGCGAGCTTTCTGTGCCAGCAAAGGGCATCCAATTAGAGCTCCAGTCCTCTTGGCAAAATCGCAGCCTCTTTAGAAGACATCAAGCGCTAAGCTCCAAAACCAAACTACAACAAGGAAGATAGAGTTTGAGCAGAAAGACTGAGTATCAATATGAACCTTGGGTGGGTGTGGGCCAGCATGTGCCTCACCCCACACCAAGTCCGTCAGCACAGGGAAGTGGCACATGGCAACGTGGAATTGGGCCACTTACAGTCGACTTTGTCCCTGAGGGGGGCCTGAGGATGAAACACGCTCAGCGACCTCACAAACTCCCCGAAGTCCACAACTCCATTCCTCTTGGTATCAAACAGCTCGAATACCTGGAAACGACCGATGTGCATTAGTCAGCGACTGCAAAATGTACAATGGTAACTGGGTCTTTCACTGGAAGTAGAGCAAGTGAACAGCGAGCATCACAGGTTTGCCACAAGGAATTGAGGACAGAAAACACCGCGTATGCCAGCTATCAGTTTCTGGCAGACGGTTGTGGCAAATGGAATTGGTCTGTGATACAAACTGACACCCAAGCCCGAATTGATACATTGATCGATGCCGTGACGTCATGTCGATGCATCCATGTAAGGAAGAAACAAACAAACAAACAAACAAACAAACCCAAGCCCGAACAGCACCTAGACACTATGTTGTTTGGTACGCTGATGAGCCAATTACGCGACTACCGACTTGTTGCCCCATCCAGAGAGCAAGGAATGCCAGTCCGGTCGAACACCAACCAGCCGATGAATGGCTGTCAACATATTTGGATATTCACCAGCCCACGAACACCCAGCGTTGATGCTCCGTGCCATCCCATCAGCAGCAGCAGCAAACACTTACGCGCTCGACGAACAGGTTGATTTGCGAAGTCTTGAAAATCGCGACACTGAATTCGTCCTTGTGAATGAGGCCGTCCTGCGCAGCAACACCCCAGCCAATCAGGCTCCTCCCTCCTCCGCGGAGGTGTCTCTCGGCAATACCGAATCCAAGTCGGCCAGCTCCAGACACCACCGGCGCCTCGGCAACTTCGGCGTCACCACGGCGGGGACGCAAAAGTCGGCAGATCCAAACCACGGCAGTGCTATGAGAGCGGGGTATTCCCCTCTTTTTACAACGTCCTCGCAGTGTATCCAGTATCAGGAGGGGTGCCGTTCGGATCCCAAACGGGCCCGGGGCGCGCCCCAGACTCCCGCCGCTCACCGCCACGACCGACGTGCTGACTTCCCGGAACAGCTCGAACAGGGCGTACACCTCATCCTCCGTGACTGCACCAAAACATTCGCAGCGCAGGAAATCAAACCGCGCGGGACGCCGGCCGGGTGCCTGGGAGCCCCCCCGGCATGCCGACGGGGGACGGGCGATCCTGTGCTGCCGCAGCGATTGCGCGTCCCCGGACGAAGCAAGCACCGGCGCCAGCGCGCCCGCGCGGCGTTGCCGGTACTTGGGCGAGCAGGCGGACCACAGAGGGGAACCTAGCATACTAATCCTCCCCGGTTGGCCCCTCATTATTCCGCCAGCAATCAATGCCAAACGCGCGGCGGCCCTGCCCCAGCGCCCGCCCTCCCCAGCCGCCCGCGCCGAGCCCACGCCGCTCACAGCATGTGTCCTGGGCGATCACTTTGGGGTCGTTGGGACCCGTCAGGTCGAATCCCACGAAGTCACCCTCGAAGGCCTCCGAGCCGCGGCAGCAGCAGTTCCCCATGGGCCCCCGGGTCCAATCAGCGCCTGCGCCGCCAGGGGGGCGGTCTCACGGGCCCCCAGCGGCCTCCAATGGCGCCGCAAGGCCTCCTTGGACCTCGCGAAAAGATTCGGGCCAAAACGGCCAAGTCACGGGACCGCGAAAATGCGCGAGGGATTCTGCGACTGGCCGAGACTGTGCTTCGCTGGCGGCGTGGTGGGCCAGGTGGGGAGGAAGGGCCAAGCGGTGGGCGGCAAAGGTGTGGGGGTGTGGGGGGGCCGCACGAGGGGTTGGGGGCCGGGGCCAGGGCCTGTGCTTTGAGTCCAAGGCAGCCACGCCGACGTGGCAGGCAAAGGCGTCGGCCAATCACGTGGCTCACGCGCCGGGGACGTCGAACTTGCCGGCTCGCTGTGCACTCGCCGTACTTCGCAGGTTGGGAGTGATTTGTCGCCGCTGGGGTTGGGCAGTTTGGGGTTCCGGAGTTCCGGGCGCCGCACGCGAGTCACCGGCTCTGGTTCGGCCCCGCTCGCCCCACGGTCGAGTGCGCGGGGCGAGGCGGCGCTCGCAGTTGACATCCGCCACTTCGCCGTTTGCCGGTTCCTTTTGAAAGTTCGCTCGTCTGCGCCGGCGATCTTTGGGGATCGACAGTCAAACCAACAGCGCCGATGTGTTTGACGAGATAGCCCGGCGAACTGCCGTGCACGTCGGGCTAATCGCCCGGGTCTGCTCCGAATCAGCGGCGCATCCGCGTGCCACGGTTGCGAAAGCCGACGGGCCGAGGCCCGTTGGGCCGGCGAGTCCTCGTCGGTCCGGCCCCGCGTTTCCTGTCGATTGCAGCTGGGCGTCCCCCCGGCAAGGACGCACAACTGTGCCCGGCGGCCCCTTCCATGGGCGGACGGACCGCTGCCGCCCACCCGCGTTGAACTGTGCCCGTCGTGTCACCTGCTCGTCGTGTACCGCCACCGCGGCACACGATCGCACGAATGCATGCGCCGCGGCTGCCGCTCACTGCTTTCATCTCGCGGATGCACTGTTGCATTGCCGGGTTGGGCAACATGCTCCCCGGAGTGGAATGTCGCCCGACCTGAGACACCCACGGGATGCCGAAGCGCGCCTGAGTTGTGAGTGTCACAACTCACGCTTGACGTTCCGCGCGTCGTGACTCCCAGAGTCGATCTCCCCGGTCACCGGCGTGGGGCGGACAACTGCTTGCCTGCATTGTGCTCAAACGCGCTGATGGGTTGGGGACAAAAAATGACAGTGGGTGACGGGGCTTTAGACAGGAAGTGCCACAAATTTGAGGGCCGGGGACTATGAGGCAACCGAGAAGTGGTGGCCGTGCACAGCAGTGATGCAGGTTACGCTTGCCTGGATGCGTGCAGGGGGATTTGATGGCCGCTCTTGGGCGGGTCAGCTCATGGCGCGTTCCGGCGCCGCGATTGTGCGACGCTGCTCATCTGCTCCTGATTCTATTTTGGTCCTGGGTGACTTTGGGGTCTGGCGGCTCACTGGAAACACTATTGCTGGAAAGTATGGCACAAGGTTCAGTACATTTTAGCACTTTGTTGACAATTTCTTCCCTGAAACGGCGTTTGGAGCGGCTCATGGAGCAGGGCTCCCCGTGCTCTGGCAGCTGTTGGCAATGGAGGCCTCGGGGAATGCGCAAGCAATATTCTCCAATTCGGATTCTCTCCCTACGACCCACCACATGAGGTATGACTGCGATTGACAAACAGTTGGGATGTTCATCGTTTTCTTCTTTTCCTTGGACAGGAAACGCAGATCAGAATTTATAGTGCTGAGCTTTCTTATTAAACGCGTCTCATTACTCGCGTAGCTTAGCTGAAGCGTTGGATTTGCATGCGTTCATGCAAAGCGTGCATCCGTGCACTCCTTGGTTTGTCGCTGCACCGATCATCGACAATGTTTTCACTTGCAAACTGGAGGGCCTTACGACTGCCTGTTCGTCTTACAATGCCTCGACACAATGTTCTTGTAAGTTGGTTGGCTGGCCATACTGGCAACATGATGCAAGGCAGGTGAATTCCAACGTTGTGTGTCTTTGGTGGCACAACGGAGTTCGCGCTGTGGGCAAAACAGTAGTGGGTGGAGCAGAGCGTGCCGTTTGTGTGCACAACGCAGTCCATTCCACCTTGGAACCCGCAAGAACCGGCCGACACTGCAGTGAAATGGATGTTGCCATGTGCCATATGCGTCACACAGGCTGAAGGTGGCCATCACGGTAAAACCCGTGCAAGCAGATTAAGCCAAAATGGTTTCTGATGGAGATCATTCACTCGTGCACGGGGGGGCTTCTGCGGGTCAAAATGCCCTACGCCACTCACTGGGTGAGAGACAGTGATTTACTCATGCTGACATTTGGTAGTATATTGCAACCTTCCGCATTTTGAAATTTCAGCTCTGCGATTTTCGCTCCACATTTCTTCAAGGGAACATTAGCTGTGGGGGTCCGTATCTTGGACACAGCCGGAATGGCGACTTCGCTCAGTTCACATGGCCTCAAATGCCCAGTTTTCTGCCGCAGCGATTGATGCACCTAGGGCTGCTAGATGACGCAAGCACTCCAGAGACCTTCACGTCACGGCTGGTGCTGCTCCACATTTTCTTGGCAACACTTCGTTATTATTACTGCTCCGCATCAAAAGGCCAAAACGTTACGTCACTATGCACAATGGTTTTGTACAATACGGTATGCCCTCAGCATGGATTTCGCCAATCGGCAAAGGAGATTCGGCCTCCACAAACGCCGTGTCTGATGCATGGCCACCACTCCAGCCCCACAGCCGGAAAATTGATGGTCAGGACGGGGGGCCACCGCAGCATTGGCAGCAAGCAAACGTTGGGACGCGCAGTGCACATTGCGCACGTGTTCTTCATCATCCTCCAAGGCGCTCGCCCCCTGTTCCGTCTTGTGAAGGCAAAAACAGTCAAAGGAGCTCAGTTACAAATTGGCTGCTGCCGTTGGCCATCTTCAAGGACAGCCCAGCAGAGGGCACACACATGGGCAGCATCGCCCCTCGCCTATGCCTCTGCCTTGGCCTTTTGCCAGGGAATCTCTTTTCGATCCAATCCGGCGCTCAGCAGGTAGCCCAACTTTCCAAGCGCGTCTGCAGCCTCCATGCGGTCGTCAAACCAACCCGTCTCGATGCCACCCTTCCCGTCGGCAAACTCTTGGACGTCCACGTCGCCCTTGCCCACTATCACAACAACGTCGCCCTCTTGGGCCGTCCCAATCGCTGTGCGGATCGCGAAGAAGCGGTCTTCTATGATGTACCTGTGGCGGCCCAGGGACATCAGCGTCTATGAGTGCCTGCACAATTCTCTTGGCGCAATGATGACTAAACGCATGGCATGCATTGTGGGGCACAACAAAACATAGATGTTCGATTTCGAGTGAAGCAGGGGAGCACTGGTGATGTGCTGTTCGGCCATTCAGGTCATAAACACTGACGAAGGCAGGCAGGATCGAGGGGTGGCGATTCCTGAACGGGGATCGTACGCTCGAGTCCAAGGCAACGGTTTACAGCCGAGGCAAAGGGACAACAGGAGTTCTGTCCCTTATATCCAGTCTGTTCATCAACGTCCTTATTGCAATTCCTAGTGCCTCATCATCTCTTTACGCCTTTAGTTGTTAATAATACTCAATCAGTTATAGGCACCATTATGGATGGGGGCGCTGCTTGCATGTCTTTCGGCAGACTGTGGTGTCCAGTGGCACTTCACGCTTGCATGGTTGCAACGGTAACGGCAGACTGTGGTGTCCAGTGGCACTTCACGCTTGCATGGTTGCAACGGTAACAATACGACATTCTGCTACAACAAACAAAGAGCTCCATCCTGAATTCCAGAATGAAATTACTTGGATGACATCAAGGCACCCACTACTTGTGTGCATATCATTAACTGTGCACAATGCTTGCAAGTCGCAGCATTCCGTTACCACCCGCAATGGGCGCCTGCCTTGCACTGTGGTGATGTGTGCTGAGTACACAGCATGCAAAGTTTGCACGAAGTCCCATGCTGGTGTTCATACCCAACATGAAGAGACACAGAGACATAGACCCAATAGAAAGTGCTCACAGCAATGCATCTGTCTTTGGCTTCCCCAACAGTGGATAACAACCTGCATCTACGTTGTTAGATGGGAGTTGCGTCCATGCTTTCAAGTTTGATGCAGAGTTTTCAGCACAACAAATGATTAAACATCTGGCACAAGAACTGCACAACTACAATTTATCAACACTTTATCAAATGTAGTGATTTAAAGCAAGCACCACCCAGTGTGCTGCCCATGTGTGGTTGCCGTATTTTGCCCAGCGCAGGCATACTTTAAGCGAAGGAATTCTACATGCAGATGCTCACCGCCTGTTCTCCCTCTGCGCCTGGTATAGCCACTGCTCGAACCACCAGGGAGTGCGTGAGGGGTCCTGCCAGGGCGTGTGCACCCACAGCGAGTAGCGGTCACGGACCTCCTCAGGGAAGCCAGCCACGATATCAGCCACGACGTCCGCTGGGTGTTCGTGGCCAGGACTGTCGTTGGTGATGATGACCACATCAGCTTTGTTGTGAGCCGCGGCACCCATTTCCGCCCTCAGCTCTTTGTCCGTGTCGCCCGTGCAACCAAACACGACAAGAATGCGCCTTGGGCCACACATTCTGCAGGTGCAGTTTCACCAACAAGTGTTGAGACCTCAGTTGGCGGAGAATTCAGTCATGAAACTTACTAATGCCAACTATCTTTTCAAGCTGATTACCAACATCAACAATAACGAAATCCTTCAGGCCCAGTACTGCTCAAGGAATGCTCTCCAAATATAGTTGCTCTGGAACTTGCTGAATGTCTCTATTGAGCTGCTGGTCGCATGCATATAGACTTAAAGCATTCCCACTTTCATGTTGGTACTTACACAAGTCTACTTGCACATGAACCCTGGTAGGCTGATATTGATGCTCTGTAACGTGCATGTTACTGCCAATAGCCATACATCAACACAGCAATGCTAACCAAAAATGCCAACGAGTGCCACAACGCTCTGCTGATGCTATGCTCAAGCTCTGATAGTGAAGACGCCTGGTACTTAATCTGCGGGTTGTCAAGGTGGCAAAAACAGGCAGCCGCAACGCTGTTCAATGATATGGGGAACGGGCGTTGGCTGGCGTCTTGCCCATGATGCTTTCCCTCGCCTTTGTCGCCTGCAAGCCAATCTCAGATAAAGAAATTATATTCGCAATGAAAGCTAAATTGACTTGCAACAAGAGCAATGGCTGCAAGCTCACAACTCTTAATTGGGGCGCAATTGCTGTGCCATGTCCCCACATGGACCACATGAAACCAGCACCAACTGCCATTTCAAGGCTTGTCACTCAGGCAAACAAGTGTCAAAAGAATCCACTCAGCTGGGATGCAGCATTCACACTTCAGACTTTAAACAGACGTTCAGAGGAAGGCATGCTGCAGGATTGGGCATCCCAATCCCAAGCCAAAGCAGCAAGATCCCTTTGGTCACCTCGTTGCTGGCATGTATGTCAAAATATGTCACTACATGGCTACCTTCAAGGTGAAAGGCGGGCGCAAATCCATCCGCATGAACAGATCAAGGATTGAGCACCCCACCTGATATTGTCCAGCAACCGGGTGAGCGCCTGTGGTGTGTGGGCATTGTCCACCACCACGCTGAAGAGCTGCTGTGACCCTGTGTCCACCACCTGAGTCCTGCCAGGCACATTTTCCACAGACTCCAGTCCTGCGGCGATCTTCTCAAGGGGTGCATTGACCGACAGCGCCACTGCCACAGCAGCCAGGACGTTGTACACATTGTGCTCCCCGATCAAGTAAGAGATCACCTCCATGCGACCCACAGGCGTCCTTATCAGAAGTTCTGTCTCCCAGATTGAGTACTTGACAGACTCGATGCACACGTCGGCGTTCTGGTCCTTGATGCCATACGTCACCACTGGTACATTGGCAGCAAACTCCAGAAACTTGGCAGCATACTCGCTGTCGATGTTCACCACAGCTCGTTGCTTCTCGGGATTGTCAAGTTTCTGCAGGGGCAAGGGCACAACAGTTACAGCACACAACTGCTGCCAACAACAAAATGGCATAGCATCGTTGAACAATAATCAGCACTGTTATGGAGTTGTGTATTCTCATTCCTACATTGCACACACCGCAAGAATGGCGACATACCTCACAACGATAAACTTTCTGATCTTACCATATCATTGCATTGTCACATGTTGCTATTGTGATATTGGTGGTATGTGGCATACGATATGTGAACTAAGATGGTTGACAGGCAAAATTCGGTGTATCATGGCAAAGAAATTCCACAAAACACAACAAAAACTGACAAAACACAGAAATCACAGACAATACTGCCCACTCTTAGTGCCATCCACAACCTGTCACAATGCTTTGATGCTGCACAACAAGTGAGCCAGCTGAATGAGACTGCAGCTTCAAACATCAAAAAGCTCCTGCTCTGAGTAGCTTTTCATCGCCTTTGGATCTGCATCAACTGATATTGAGGACCACGAAAACATTATCCAGTAAAGTTTCTGCATAATGCTGTGACTTCGTTATTGACGTCCATGGACAGCCTACCACCACATTTTGGGAGAGAGCGGGAACACAATGTGAGGATATCTTTTCATGTCCCTTATTGCCATTATAATATCTGAGTCTTTCCATAGGCATTATACCATGCAAGCCAGCAACTCAGTAAACCAACCGTCATCAGCCCTGCCACCCTATTATGCCCAAAATGACCACTGGCACTGTCGCTCAGCGATGGAGTTATGAACAAACAATCGCATCCAAAACTGCCTTTAGGACATGTCACCTGCATGTCGCAACAACAATGTACTGTCAAGCTCTGGCAAATACATTGCAAGAATTCGACCACACACTGAGCCCCACCTGAAACAGCAGTCCCTTTGCCTCGATGTAGTCATCGAGCGACCCATGGTAGTCAAGGTGTTCGGGTGTGAGGTTCGTGAACACGGCCAGGGCGTAGTACACATAGTGGCATCGGTGCTGGTCCAGCGCGATGCTTGGACACTCCATCACGCATGCCTGGGCTCCCCGCTCAAACATTCCTGCCAGCACCTTTTGCACCTGCATGAATTGATACCAGAAGGACCCCAAGTTGGTGGCAACAGCAGCAGCGAAAAATGCGTGGGTGAAAGTTGCCTGTGAGATTGTTCACTGGTGAGGGATGGCTGCGCTGTTGTGTAAAACCACTGTGCAACCACAACATTGCTGGTGCCACCTATGAGCTTCTGCCCTGGGCTACGTGTATCCCAAAGTCCGAAATGCGCTCCCTAGCTGCGATGCAAAGCCCGTTGCAAAGCGCGATGAGCTGCAAAATCTTGTCCTTGTGCATATGGCTCAATGCCTGCAAGGCTGGATGTGGGCAACACATGGCGACAAACGTTTACATGCTGAATCATGCCCGAAAGACAGATGTGTGGTGCTCCGATTCAAGGCAAAAGCAGTGGGAACCCAAGTTACTCCAGCAGCCAGGCCAAATAATCACACCTCAAGCAAGTAGCCAACATATGGGACAGGGTTGACAATGCCTAGAGAGTTGCAAATGCCCAAGGATACAAGTAGGCACAGGTGCTTCTTTGCTTTCCATCTTTGAAAGGTGGTTGTTGAGCAACAGAGAAAAATGACTTGCAATGGGCCCCCCTCCCAGAGCACAAAAAGAAAATTCTCTGTTCCATGCTTTGAAAGACAACGTGGAATCTCTTTCATTCCAGGATCTCAATAGATGGAATCCAGATTGTTGAAGGTTGCGATTGGGACACGACGTTCTTGGCACTGGGCAACCATGTATTCTGATAAACATGAACAGCACACAGGTCCCAACGGATTAATGCTAGAAGAAGTGCTCTAACATGCAACCCATTCCTGGCTTCAAACGTGCACATTGGGATGCACAAGTAGTCAGCCCCAAAAGCCTTGCCGTTGCAAGGAAACAAGTACCGACATTTTTGTTCCAAAATGAACTCCATAGTAGTGCCGGCATTGCTGAGCACCTTGCCTTGCTGTTTTTGAACTGGGCACTGCAGTTCCCATCACTGGTCCATGTCGTAGGTCACATGCACAATCGCATGGCAACGCAAAATGCCAGAAGTTTTTACCAGGAATGTCTCAACGCACAAAAGCCTGCAAATTGCAACATACAGGCACCAGCAATCCACGAATCAGATGGCATACTGCCTAGACAAGAATTCCTGTACTGAGAAACTTCTGACACAACTTGCTTTGAGCATTTTAGCTTCAACTGTCTAAGCTGGGCTCTGGGGGCATCATCGGTGTTGGATGCAAGGGATGGGGCTTTCTGCCGCGAAGGCCCCACCCTGCCACCTGGTTTGAGGGCCCCAGGCATTCACCTTCCACTGTGACGAACCCATCAGGCCAGGCCAGGCCAGCCCCCAACCTTGAGCGTGTCCGGCAGTGTGTCCGGCACTGTGTATCTCCCCTTGTAGGGTGTGAGGTGGAAGGGCGTGGAACAGCTGCGCTCCTTTGCGGGGTGGGGATGGGGCTCGTTCCACAGGTCGCCCTCCTCGTCCAGGAGGTCGTCAGTTATGGCGTATTCGTTGTCACTCATGAGCCCCGTCATTAACCCACAATGCTCCAGGACTGCACGAGTCAGCCAGCAGACAGTGCTCTTTCCTGAACTTCCCGTGACGCCCACCATGAGCATGCGGCCTGAAGGGTTGCCTGCCAGTAAGGTGTCCACATGTTTCTCAGTTTTGCAGCGCTGCTGGGCATCTTATCCTCAACTTATGGGCATGAAGTTAAACATTCATTCCTTTGAACCGTTTGCCTAAATATGGAGAAGCACTGCCAAGGGACCTCAGCACGATGATAGCAAAATGTGGGCATCAAAATCGCCTGTTCGAACAAGAAGGAATTCTGTACTACATGATACCCATCCTGGATGCTCCACCACCGTGGCACCTGTGCCTGAACAAACATGGACTGGATGTTTCTGCGACCGTCATCGCCTACGAGGTGCAGTTGTTTTTCTGCTTATCATGGATATTCTGACAACTGGTATCCATGGAGACCATGCTGACATATCCAAGTGCAACAGGGCCGTGTGACAGTGAGTGGAATGGCTGGTACCGCCTTTTCCAACTGCTTCACCCTGGTTTAAATGCAGCAGTCCGTCACAGCCACAACAAATGGTAGTCACGCCCAATGTGGAGCAAGTCAGGGGCCTAAGGAGAGGGCTCAACTGCCGCAACGAGCCAGAGGATATGGTGCCAAACCCACTCCTGGACGCCGCACAGCATGCAGCAGAATTTCAAACTCACGATAGAACACCACTGCCAGCCTGGCTTCGCAGTCATGTATGTCCTTGACGTAGATGAGGGGCATGTCCTCGCAACACAGCACGCCCTGCTCATCGCTCTGCACCACAACTGCCACTGCCCCTTTCTCAACAGCCCTGACAGCAGGCTCCAAGTCGTCCTGATCCTGGTGCACCTCGCAAAAGAATATGTCGCCGGCAACCACCTAGACAAAGACATCTTTTCTGTCAAGTCAGTGACGGCATGTGGAGACTTAAATGTCATACAATCCTTTCGAACAGAATACAAAAAATGATATAACACATATATTTCAGAACCTGCAGAATCGGCAGCAAGGAATGAGCCTGCTCAAGTCCCAAGACATGCAGCCTATCACACAGGCATGTACAGGATCATCGACATGATTTGGTTGTCATGCAGCTTGAGCATTCAAATCCACAAACCTGAGTGACATACATAATGGAACCTGCTGCAGCCAACTGCCTCCAATGAGGAATACTTGTACATCAGACCAATAAGGCAGCTCAAGTGGCCATTGAGTTTATTTGTGCAGAGGTTCATCTTCTACTCCATAATTTCAACAGGGACAAAGAGGGCTCGATCTTGCAAAGGAGGAGCAT
>CAJHUC010003062.1:0-57631 GCA_905146915.1 Ostreobium quekettii | reverse complement strand
TGTTCGATTACAGTCCATTCTGCTCAAGTAAATGGCCACCACTGTAATCGAGAGAAAACCGTAGAGAAAGGAAAGGTTAATGTGCTCAGCAGAAATCACATTGAACCGCATGACATACGGTTACATTTAGCGGTCATGCAGCTGCTGAATGATCAAGGCAAACGTATGCACACTCAGCTTCTCTCCAGTGCACACGAATTGATGCATTTACAGCTGAGATGTCCTCCATCTCGCTGTTTTGCAATGCCGCTCATCAGAACCGTCCAGAATGAGCAACAATGACGTTAATTGAAGAGCGCTCTATGGGCGGCACGGACGGCTGTGACTGGGCTGTGAACTGGCCAAGGAAAAGGGCGAAAACTAGTCAGCTGGAGCCGCATGCTGACGGGATACAATACAGTTTGACGGTGATGGAATTTGGGTGTACAGAATTGGGTTTAATATGCGATTATGGTAGATTGTCCAGTACTATTAGCCGGGGAAAAAGAGGCACGGTGTGTGCAGGGCGTGTGGTGATGGACCCTGAGTGAGAGGTTGGCCGGTTTGTAAGGGCCTTTTGAGTGACTTTCAGAGGGAAAAAAGGCCAATTCCTGACCCGTTTTGGGGAGACCATGAACCGTAGGGGGTGTCCTTGAATGGACCTGAACTTTTGCAAAAGGTCCTAGGACCTTGATGGGACAGGTACTGGCAGGGTACAGGGGTCCAGTGAGGCGTGATGGGACGTTGGGTGCGGCTGCTAACAGTACTTTGTGGTTTTGCACCTGTACGGGAGACCGCCCTTTTGATATTTCGTGTAATGTACCGTATGTCGGACATGACCGCGCCCCCCTGCATCTGGTCCCCGCGGGTTGCGCATGCGCCCCGCCTACGCCCGCTCTGCCCGGTCTGCTTGGCGCGCCGCAACACCCCAGCCTCCCCGACCGTGCAGGGACCGTCGGAAGCCCTCCCTCGCCATGGCCGGAGCATCCCCACGTTCCGCAGGCGGGTCGAACGTGCTCACGTTCGGTGTGGGCGGACCCTCCGGTTCCGCCATGCTCCATGGCGGAGCGGTGCTTTCTCTCCCTCCGGGGATATTTGTGGATCCGTGCACGCAGGGACGAAGGGGCCCGGGCGAGCCTTTGGTCGGCCCGGACGAAGCGGGCAAAGTGGTGCTCGCGTGCCGCAATGGGCTTGGTGGGGCGGAGGCATGGGCCATGGCCTCCGGCCCCGGAACGCCCCTCTTTTGGATCCACTCCGCTTTTGATGCCACGACTCGGTGGTGAGTAAGACACCTGAACGGCCAACTGTTTGCCGTTCACGCCTACTGGGTTGCGGCGATCCCCAACGTCCGGTTGGGCGATCGACTTCGGCGAAGTGTATTCGCCGCGAATTGGCGAGGCGAAGGAGTTTGGAGCACCTCCGAGCGAGATGCTTGGATGGCCGCCGAGCGCGACGGCCCGGACAGCCCGCCCGCGCCGTTCGCGTGGGCCGGAGAAGGGAGTGTGGGCGGCCTCGCCGAGGGAGACGGGGGGCTGCCGGTGGGGATGGTGGAGCGCGCCACCCGGGCGTACTGGAGGGTGGTCGCCGCGTCGCGTTGGAAAGCTTACGTAACAACTGAATGGGAGGTGGAGCTGCCAGGCCCGGAAGGAGGCTGGATGATGCAGGGAATTCAATTGAGGGCACGCATGTCGTACATGGGGGAAAGGGAGGTAGAATGGGTTAGGCAGCTGGGGGACAATACCCACTACGGGACGGTGGGGTGTGATGGGTGTACATGGGATGAAAAATGCATTAGGTGTATTTTTTGTTTGGATAGGGGGATTCCCCCTAATTTGACTTTTCAGGAACCTACAGCACTTAGTTCATCGCAGCGTGAGTGGGAAGAGGATGTACAGCAGTACATTTTCATGGGAGTACTGCCAGGGGGCGCTGACGGGTGTTGAGTAGTGTTGTAGTGCTCCAAAGTGACTTTTTGAATTGTATTGTGTGACCCTTTGGAAGGGGTCAAAGTGGAGAAGGTCAATGGAAGTTCTGAGAGGTATTGTGGCCTTTTTCTTGATGTGTCTGTTTGTTTATCCAAGGGTCACTGAAGTGTAGTGCCCTTGGAGCTGGCGGGGGTATTTAGGTGGCGGAGGTTGGGTTGTGAGTGCCTCCCCCCCTCTCTCTCCGCCCCCCACCCGTCCGTTTTTGGTTCTAGCGGTCTGAACGGCGGGTGCTCTGTTGAAAACGGTCGTGCTGTGAGTTGTTGAGGTCGAACGTGGTCGAAGGGGAGCAGCCTTGTAACGAACACTTTCGTTTCCGTGTGTCTTTGTCTCTTGACCCTCCGGATCGATTGCCTTTGGGTTGTGCACCGCTGCACATACCCACAGCTCGTCGCCGAGCTCGTTTCTTGCCTCGTTGACCAGCTGACCCGCGTGCGCCCACGTTGGGCGCTGACTTCGTCGACTCAACGACCCGTCTTCATCGTCCGCTGCTTGGCGAGTGAGTGGAGCGCAGCGCTGGACCGCAGGGAACGAGCATCGACGACATCGGTTTGAGACATCTGGAGAATGGTCAGTACGCTCGTCATACTGAGCTACTGAGCGAGGTGTGGAACATCGTTTCGCAGTTTGAGCGTGTATTTTCGTGCCTCTCGTCGAGCTGGTCAGCAGTTGCATGTTTCTCGTTGTATGTGAACGGTTAAGGTGAACTTGAACACGAAGTTCAGCTCTGGGGTTGCGCCTCGCTTCGGCAGCGCTCGACCACACCCCAAGTATCCTGTTGGGCTTGAATTTACTTGCTGTGGTGATTCTCGTTGTCCTGTGAGTGTTTATGAGCTAAGTTGGTAAAAAGTGTAGGAGCTGAATGCTCAGAAATTCTGGGCGATTGACAGGGCTGTGATAGTGGCTGTGCTTTTGGTGACTCCCATTGAGCGCATATGGCTGATCGGTGAGTCATATTGCTGTTCCAAAGCGTAGACACCCTCCTGGCGGTGTTTGTCAGCTGTTTGTAACATCATGGCACTCGAACATGGTTTCGGAGCAGGAAAGATCTGGTCCTGTGTGGTGCTGGGAACCTTGCTGCTGGGGGCAGTCACAGCCCTGAATGTGACAGATGTGACAGAAGTGGATGATGAGAGTGTTGTCCCAGCTGACTTTGTGGCAACTGCTGTGACCAAAGCACTCACCACTGATGTGGAAGCGGAAAAGAGTGCACTTCTGGCTGTAGGTAAGGGTGAGCTGGTTGAGATAGCCATGGAAAAGGATCGTCGGATTAGGGATCTGGAGCTGGAATTTGTTCGTGTGACTGGTATAAGAGAGCGAGAGCAAAAGGAACGAAAAAGGATGCAGGCCAAGTGGTGGGAAGCTGAGGCGGAGTTGCGGCAGCTGATGGATGACTATGCAAAGACAAAGGCCGCTGATGATAAGAAGATCATCGAAGCGGAGCGTGACAAAGACTATTTGAACACCCAGCTGGAGGAGCTGAGGATCCGTCTGAATGCCTATGCGGTAGGAGCTGGTGACATTGTGGACAGTAAGCTGCTAGTAGAGAGGGAAGCTCTACAGGAGAAGCTGCGGCTGATTGGTGAGTTGAACGCTGCTTATGATGAGCTGTTGCACATGAAAAGGGAACATGGAGCTAGGGTTGCATCAACTGATGAGGAGGTTATACAGCTGCTGGGAATGGTGCAAGATCTCCATGACCAGAATCAGGAAATGATGCGACGTATTGTCAATGGGCAGTTGTTTTCAAAGGGAGCTGCTTCTTGTCCTGCGGTGGGCTCACCCAAGATTGATTTGGGTGTAGGTGATGTGAAAGCAGAGGAAAGTGAGCTGTTTGGTTCTCCTAGTGATGATGGACACGAAGGGCTGTGGCAGGCTGGAAATTTCAGTCTCTTTGGTGATTGTTCCACAGTGCAGTGCTGTTTTGGTCGCCTTTCAGAGCTGGGCTTTTCCATGGCCTGGACCATGATGACAGATCCGCTTAGTCTAACAGTGGGGGCATGGACAAGGACAAGGAAAGTGGTGGAGGACAATTTCGCTGTCATATCGGTGATTTTGGGGCTGGTGATCTCTTTCGTCTATTCGAACTTTGTGGTCTATTTTGTGCGCAAGTTTCAGAGGGTCTGCGAAGGTGTGTTAAAGTTCTGCGTTATCATAAGGAATCTCCCTACGATTGACTTGGTGATTGACTCGTGGAAGTGGACACTTGGGCGGTTGGTGCAAGTGTCTAAGGAAACCAAGGAGGAAAGGGAAAAGAAAGAGAAAGACGAAAAGAAGATTGCAGAGCTGAGTGAGTCGGTCCTCAGACTTTCTACAACTCTGGATGTGATTGATAAGGGCATCAAGAAAACTAGGAAGGAGACCCTGGATGAGATGTCTCAGTGGAGACGGCAGCTGGAGGAGAAGATGGCGCGTCGTCCCTATGCAGGGCCGTCAGGAGCAGGAGATGCGGGAGCTGCTCCTAGGGTGATTAGCTTCCAGCCCGGTGGTAAAGGTGGTAGGGGAGGAGCAAGGAGAGACCCTAAGTGGAATTGGAGGAACCCCAACCAAGAGCCTCAAGTGCAACAGGTGCAACAGGCTGAAGTGGATGAACCTCGAACCTCAGGGCAACCAGCTGCTTCATCATCGTCAGAAGGGGAAGGTGCAAAAGTGAATCATGTTCAATCTGACTCGAGCATGAGCGCCAAGTTGTTGTATACTCCAGCCTTTGTTGGTGGTGTTCGTTTTCCTCGTTGTTTGATTGACACTGGGTCAGAGGTGAATCTTTTGCCTAGGGCAGCGTCGGTGAAAAACGGGTTTGTGGTGAACAAAGCAGGGATCAAGGCTTTGTTTGATTTCCATGGGGGAAGTAGCTCAGTTGATGGCAGCTCTTCCCTGTCGTTGCAAATAGGGCCCACCACGATAGAGACATGTCGATTCCTGATCTCTCCGGCAATTGCTGTTCCCATTATTGGGATGCCGGCACTGCGAGATTTGGGAATCCGGGTAGACTGTGAAGTTGGGGAGCTGGTGGAAAAGGCCACAGGAGCATCCGTTAGGTGCTCTGTGGTCCAAACGAAAAAAAACTAGACATCCGCGTGGGTGGACTGCCCGTGGGGGATGATGGGAATGTTAGATTAGAGCAGTTGTGGGACATAGAGGGCAGTGGTTTGGTTATGCATTCACCCACTGCAGTATCTGTTCTTTTGGGCAAATCGGTTTTTGTTCCTCCCCGCGAGTGGAAATGCATCTACTTGCCCTTCAAGGCCGTTGCAACAGGTGGTGTATCAATCTTTTGTGGTTTACAGCGGACTGGTCTTATTTCTGGACTTTCGGTAACAAAAGGTGGTCAATTACGAGTAAACGTGTGGAATGCCCTTGATGAGGCGGTGTATTTGACCGCCAAGACCATCATGGCTAATGTAGTAGGTGCCACGGTGACGGTCAAGAGATTTGGGCAGGAAGAGATGCCGGTAACTAAGAGGAAAAGAAATGTGAATGGGGTGACTGTCCAGCGGGTTAGTACGAAGGTGACAGCGGAAGTAATCAAAAATAGAATCATGAAGAAGTTCCCAACCGTTGGGGATTTATCTTCACACCCTGTGTATCCCAAGATGCGGAAATTGGAGGTGAAGGCATCAGAGATTAAGTGGAAAGAACCTCCAGATAGGGGTGTAAGGACGCAATACCTAGTGGAAAATGTTGCAGACAGGAAAATAGTGGACCAATTGTTAGATGATTATGTGAAAAGGGGGTATTTGGAGCGTTGCTCGTGTGGGGAAGATGTATACCTCAGTCCTTTGTTGCCTATCCGGAAGCCAAACGGGAGCTACCGTTTCACAAACGATTTCAGAAAGCTTAATACCTATTTCCCTTCTACTGGGACGACACAAGTGGACGTGTGGCGCAAGATGTGGGAGTTGCGCCCGGAGTGGAAGTGGTATATGAAGGTAGACTTGAAGGACGGCTTCTTTGGGATACCTGTGGATAGGAAGCTTTCGCGCTTGTTTGGTTTTTCGTATGGCAGCAAAAGGTATCGTTGGACTCGCCTACCCCAGGGTTGGAAATGGTCGTCTATTTTATTTTGTGACCGTGTGGCAGAAGTTCTAGAGGGGTGTTTCTGTCTGCAGTATAGTGACGATGTCTTTATAGGGGCGGAGACACCAGAGCTTCTCTTAGCCAAGGCGGAACAAGTCTTTCAGCGGTTTGCGGAATACGGGGTGAAGGTAAACTTTGATAAAGTGGAATGGTTGACCCCGAAGATTAAGTTCCTAGGCTACGAGATAGAAGGGGGTAGGATGTCGCTTCGGGGGTATCTTGAGGAGAAAGCGAAGGATATTGGCGACATAAGAACGGTCAGGGATCTAGAAAGGCACATAGGAGTTCTCTCATACGCTAGGAGGTGCGTGAGGGATGTTGAGCTGATTCTGGCGCCCCTTAGGTTGGATCTCAAAGCATTGAAAAGGGGGCACTTGACAGACTTAGAGTTGGATGCGATTCGTGGGAGAGTTATTCAGGCGTTTGGGAAAGCTCTCTGCAGTTCTATTTGGCTCACTTTGCCAGGAACCGAAGCTGAAAAGTTCGTGTTTGTTATGGAATCTGACTGGAGCCAGGGTCACTGTGGTTATATGTTGTTTGCATGCAAAGGTACAGAAAGGCGCTTGGTGGATATTGGTAGCAAAATGATGCAAGCACATGTTTCTTCGTATCTTGGGGAACTTTCAGCGATTAAGTGGGCGTGTGTTCGAACGAAAGCATACAGGGGGAGTGTTCCATTGGTCATCAAGTCAGATAACCATGGACTAGTTACTCGGGCCAAGTCGGGGAATGTCTTTGATATGGACATTCGCTCGTATGGCAAATGGGCGTGGCTAATTGCCAATGAGCCAGGCTTCACCTTGGAATTTGTGCCAGGTTCGGAGAATATGGGTGCTGATTTGTTGAGTCGGCCGGGAAGGAGGATAACGCGATGCTCAAAGGATCAAGAGGATGCAAGTGAAATGGACGTAGAGGAGACAAGTGATGGTTTGGAACCAATGGATAGTATGGATAAGGAGGAAGCGGTGGTGTCGGTAGTTTGTTGGCCGAAGGATAGGGGAGTAAAAGGTTCAACGCTTGCTAGTTCAATGGGGTCGCGACCTGTTGGACAAGTTCGTCGGTTTAGGCGGAAGCAAGTGAAGGTGTTATGTGCTTTGAGGTCACAGGATGGAACAATGAGGATGGTGACTCAAGCATTTGCCATTGGAGCTAAGACTCCTTGGAGGATTGGTAGGACTATGTTCCCAAAGCTCTGTGAGTCTGACGATGCAGTTGACTGGGAGAGTGATAAAGACTGGGAGGAAACAAAAGTGGCGGACAGTCTTGCTCATGGGTTATCTGTAAATAGTCTGCAAGAGGGGGAAGGTGGACAGGAATTTGGTCCGTCCACTCAGTATAGTCTGGATGATTTGGTCAAGGAAATCCGCACTGAGCATGAAGAGTTTCATTGGGGTCCTTTCAAGGTTTATCAGGAGTTGAGGTTGCGTGGAATCCAAGCACCCATGAGATTGGTGCAAAAGGTTTGCAATGGTTGTGAAGTTTGTGCTAGGTATCGTGAGAAAGTACCAAGACGAAAGTGGGGACAGCCACCCTTTTCTCTCGTCCCAGGGCACACCGTGTATGCAGATGTTGTGGGACCAGTTGTGACCGGTTTAGGTAACTTTAAATATTTGCATTGTATGGTAGACAGTGCTACGAGGATGGGAGATGTGCTCCCTTTGAAGGCGGTGAAGGGTGCGGGTGTTGTGCGGGCGCTTGAACAGTGGCAACGGAGGCATGGGAAGATTTCAGTATTGGTAACTGATAATGCCTCGTACTATGCCTCTAGATTGGTTGCAAGGTGGTGTGAGACTCAGAATGTGAGCCATCGGTTTATAGCCCCGTACCGGCATCAAAGTGTTGGTTTAATCGAACGGTTTCAGCGGACCTTTGTGGATAGACTACGGAAGCTGAAATATGCACTGGGTGGTTCTTGGACAAAGCATGTCCCGCTTGCACTAGAGGCAATGAACTTTGCAAGGCATAGCACTACAGGTCAGGCACCGGTGGGCCTTTGGCATGCCTCCCCAGGGGAGTTGCAAAGGGCTCAAGAGAGAACTGGAGAGCTTCGAATAGCCCGGAACAAGCGGCGGAGAATTAGACCGGTGCATTTTTATCCTGGCCAGCCGGTGTTGGTGTATGATGAATTGGCAGCGCAAAGGCGAGGTGACAAATTCAGTCCAGTATGGAAGGGACCGTATCAACTAGTGTGCCGAACACAGGGTTCATATTGGAAGGCTCGAAAACTCGGTGATGGTGATGCTCTCACAGTGGAGCCCGGTCGTAGACCAAAACTTGTCTTCCATGAAGATCAGTTACAAGCTTTTGATGCGGCCTATCAGTGGACTGGACGGCAATATTCGCAGTGAGTACTGGGGAATTGATGCTTTCGGAGTTTGCGCAGGGTAAGCTGGTGTGCCCATGTTCGATTACAGTCCATTCTGCTCAAGTAAATGGCCACCACTGTAATCGAGAGAAAACCGTAGAGAAAGGAAAGGTCAATGTGCTCAGCAGAAATCACATTGAACCGCATGACATACGGTTACATTTAGCGGTCATGCAGCTGCTGAATGATCAAGGCAAACGTATGCACACTCAGCTTCTCTCCAGTGCACACGAATTGGTGCATTTACAGCTGAGATGTCCTCCATCTCGCTGTTTTGCAATGCCGCTCATCAGAACCGTCCAGAATGAGCAACAATGACGTTAATTGAAGAACGCTCTACGGGCAGCACGGACGGCTGTGACTGGGCTGTGAACTGGTCAAGGAAAAGGGCGAAAACTAGTCAGCTGGAGCCGCATGCTGACGGGATACAATACAGTTTGACGGTGATGGAATTTGGGTGTACAGAATTGGGTTTAGTATGCGATTATGGTAGATTGTCCAGTACTATTAGCCGGGGAAAAAGAGGCACGGTGTGTGCAGGGCGTGTGGTGATGGACCCTGAGTGAGAGGTTGGCCGGTTTGTAAGGGCCTTTTGAGTGACTTTCAGAGGGAAAAAGGCCAATTCCTGACCCGTTTTGGGGAGACCATGAACCGTAGGGGGTGTCCTTGAATGGACCTGAACTTTTGCAAAAGGTCCTAGGACCTTGATGGGACAGGTACTGGCAGGGTATAGGGGTCCAGTGAGGCGTGATGGGACGTTGGGTGCGGCTGCTAACAGTACTTTGTGGTTTTGCACCTGTACGGGAGACCGCCCTTTTGATATTTCGTGTAATGTACCGTATGTCGGACGTGACCGCGCCCCCCTGCATCTGGTCCCCGCGGGTTGCGCCTGCGCCCCGCCTACGCCCGCTCTGCCCGGTCTGCTCGGCGCGCCGCAACACCCCAGCCTCCCCGACCGTGCAGGGACCGTCGGAAGCCCTCCCTCGCCATGGCCGAAGCATCCCCACGTTCCGCAGGCGGGTCGAACGTGCTCGCATTCGGTGTGGGCGGACCCTCCGGTTCCGCCATGCTCCATGGCGGAGCGGTGCTTTCTCTCCCTCCGGGGATATTTGTGGATCCGTGCACGCAGGGACGAAGGGGCCCGGGCGAGCCTTTGGTCGGCCCGGACGAAGCGGGCAAAGTGGTGCTCGCGTGCCGCAATGGGCTCGGTGGGGCGGAGGCATGGGCCATG
The DNA here is from genome assembly GCA_905146915.1 of Ostreobium quekettii. Lineage (NCBI taxonomy): Eukaryota > Viridiplantae > Chlorophyta > Ulvophyceae > Bryopsidales > Ostreobiaceae > Ostreobium > Ostreobium quekettii. Next base: position 47,997 of record CAJHUC010003062.1, on the reverse strand, counting down.
GCCTCCGGCTCAGGAACGCCCCTCTTTTGGATCCATTCCGCTTTTGATGCCACAACTCGGTGGCGAGTAAGACACCTGAACGGCCAACTGTTTGCCGTTCACGCCTACTGGATTGCGGCGATCCCCAACGTCCGGTTGGGCGATCGACTTCGGCGGAGTGTATTCGCCGCGAATTGGCGAGGCGAAGGAGTTTGGAGCACCTCCGAGCGAGATGCTTGGATGGCCGCCGAGCGCGACGGCCCGGACAGCCCGCCCGCGCCGTTCGCGTGGGCCGGAGAAGGGTGCGTGGGCGGCCTCGCCGAGGGAGACGGGGGGCTGCCGGTGGGGATGGTGGAGCGCGCCACCCGGGCGTACTGGAGGGTGGTCGCCGCGTCGCGTTGGAAAGCTTACGTAACAGCTGAATGGGAGGTGGAGCTGCCAGGCCCGGAAGGAGGCTGGATGATGCAGGGAATTCAATTGAGGGCACGCATGTCGTACATGGGGGAAAGGGAGGTAGAATGGGTTAGGCAGCCGGGGGACAATACCCACTACGGGACTGTGGGGTGTGATGGGTGTACATGGGATGAAAAATGCATTAGGTGTATTTTTTGTTTGGATAGGGGGATTCCCCCTAATTTGACTTTTCAGGAACCTACAGCACTTAGTTCATCGCAGCGTGAGTGGGAAGAGGATGTACAGCAGTACATTTTCATGGGAGTACTGCCAGGGGGCGCTGACGGGTGTTGAGTAGTGTTGTAGTGCTCCAAAGTGACTTTTTGAATTGTATTGTGTGACCCTTTGGAAGGGGTCAAAGTGGAGAAGGTCAATGGGAAGTTCTGAGAGGTATTGTGGCCTTTTTCTTGATGTGTCTGTTTGTTTATCCAAGGGTCACTGAAGTGTAGTGCCCTTGGAGCTGGCGGGGGTATTTAGGTGGCGGAGGTTGGGTTGTGAGTGCCTCCCCCCCTCTCTCTCCGCCCCCCACCCGTCCGTTTTTGGTTCTAGCGGTCTGAACGGCGGGTGCTCAGTTGAAAACGGTCGTGCTGTGAGTTGTTGAGGTCGAACGTGGTCGAAGGGGAGCAGCCTTGTAACGAACACTTTCGTTTCCGTGTGTCTTTGTCTCTTGACCCTCCGGATCGATTGCCTTTGGGTTGTGCACCGCTGCACATACCCACAGCTCGTCGCCGAGCTCGTTTCCTGCCTCGTTGACCAGCTGACCCGCGTGCGCCCACGTTGGGCGCTGACTTCGTCGACTCAACGACCCGTCTTCATCGTCCGCTGCTTGGCGAGTGAGTGGAGTGCAGCGCTGGACCGCAGGGAACGAGCATCGACGACATCGGTTTGAGACATCTGGAGAATGGTCAGTACGCTCGTCATACTGAGCTACTGAGCGAGGTGTGGAACATCGTTTCGCAGTTTGAGCGTGTATTTTCGTGCCTCTCGTCGAGCTGGTCAGCAGTTGCATGTTTCTCGTTGTATGTGAACGGTTAAGGTGAACTTGAACACGAAGTTCAGCTCTGGGGTTGCGCCTCGCTTCGGCAGCGCTCGACCACACCCCAAGTATCTTGTTGGGCTTGAATTTACTTGCTGTGGTGATTCTCGTTGTCCTGTGAGTGTTTATGAGCTAAGTTGGTAAAAAGTGTAGGAGCGGAATGCTCAGAAATTCTGGGCGATTGACAGGGCTGTGGTAGTGGCTGTGCTTTTGGTGACTCCCATTGAGCGCATATGGCTGATCGGTGAGTCATATTGCTGTTCCAAAGCGTAGACACCCTACTGGCGGTGTTTGTCAGCTGTTTGTAACATCATGGCACTCGAACAACAGTTTATCGCTAACTGCGGGTGGGTAGTGCCTACTGTACTGCGGTACCTACTAGTTACTGCGGTATCCACTGGGAACTGTACAGAGGAATTCCGCAAAGAGAACATTCTTGCGGGAGACGGTGCTCGACAGACGCCTCTTCATAAAAGGTGGTGGGGACGTAGGCGGGGCTTCTTAAGGGAGGGTACTGGAAGGCCCATTTGCCCTCGGATAGTCGTGCGGTGACTTGCAGTGCCAATAGGGTCATGCAGAGCTACGTGTACTACGAAACTTTTCGTTGCAGGGCCATGACCAAGGCGTCGCTGGTTGTTCAGGAAACATCGCACATCACACAGCATGTGACGACGTCATTTGGCGCAAGTCAAATAGCAAGCGAGAACCCCTGAATGGGCTCTGTCGACTGTCCTTCAAGAGGTTGACGATGCTCTTCGCGTCTAGGACCAGCCGCGGGCACGCCCCGCCGTTCGGAGCGCAGAACCCGAAACAAATTATCCACACAAGAAATGCTGTGCACAAAGATACTTTATTCAGCGTCGGTGGCGCTTCCGAATCCTCACCGCGCCCGCTCTCAAAACCCCCACCGACAGCCCCCGGCGGCGCCAACGCCCTGGGCGCCCTCGCCGCTAAAAATCTCATGCCACGGTCTATGACCCTGCAGCGCGGCCTATCCCAAAAAGAATGTCCCCCCAAAAAGCACACCCACACAGAGACGCAGACGCACACCAAAAACGAGCTCGCTTTCCCGCCCAACGGGCCCTACAAAAAGGGGGGGAACGCGCGCTCTTGTTCCGGCCCGGCGCTTCACAGGCCAGCCGCGCAACCTATGCTCAAAAGAATCAAAGAAGAGGTTATGGTTCATGTGGTTTCCGTCGTGCCAACCGCGGCCCGAAATACAATCGACACACACGCGTGCCGGCCGCCACTCGCGCTCTCACAGTGTGTCACACTGTGTGACACCTTTTCAGGAGCAGTGGCACCGGCAAGTACTGTAAAGCACTTGAGCCTGATACCACTTTTCGCAGAAAAGGGCTACCCCCGCCGCTCTGGTATCCAACCGGCGCCTAAAAGAACTGGACCAGCTCCTCGAGGCTGTCGACAACAATGTCCGCGTGGGGCTCCAGGACGTCCCTGGGCAGCGACGTGCTGACGCCCACAGCGAGGGCGCCTGCGGCCTTTGCGGCGCGCAGGCCGTGGATGGCGCCCTCGACGACCATGGCCCTGGAGGGGTCGCTGCAGCCCAGGCGCGTGAGGGCCTCCACGAACATGTCCGGAGCCGGTTTTCCCCGAGCAACCTGGTCACACACGCGCACGCGCATTCATTCCCCCTTCTTCGGCCGTGACACATTCTGATGGGTCATGTATTGCGGGTATAGCGCGGACAGGGACGCGTGCACCTCTGTCACAATGCCATGTGCGTGAAGTCTTCTTCTTTGGTCGCTATGCGCTTGAAGTGGTGTGCACGTTATGCACACACGCTTCGTCCAGAGACGCTTTCGAACGCGCTGTTGATTTTATTCGTCGCAATCAAGATTGTAGTCAATTAGATGTTGTTGAGTTTGTGTGCACTATGTAAACGTGCTGTCCATTTCATTTGTTTTGGTGTCCTCATCTTGCTTGAACTCCCTTGAGGGAGACGCTGGCCTTGCAGCAATGGACACTTGGACACAGACATTGGTGAGCATTCAAAGGCACAATCGCTAAACGCGCCAGTACGTTTTGCATGGGCCGGAGGCGCGTACAACAGCTCCCCCTTCCCTTTGCACGTCAAACCTCACATCAGTGTCGGTTGTGCTTGAGTAACATACTTCCAAGGTACAACACAGCACTCCAATACATGGATGCGGCATCAGCGATGCCGGCCCATCCAAGAGGGTCTCAGCGCCCAAAATGATAAATAAAAACATACGCAAAATAAATCTATACATTAATTTTAGTAAATGACAGGCGCCCTACGCAACCCAGATAATGAGGCAGCGCTTGGCCGCCTGAGCTCAACTGCCATCAGAGCAGGCCGGAGCCACATCAGCCTGGTAGTCAAATGCTGGAAGCGAAAGCTCCAAATTCAATTAGACCGGAATGGAACAAACTTCATCATCATCATGATTTTTTACAGAACAAGGCAATGAGGTAGCCGTCAGCTTCCTATTTTGCCTGAGCAAAGCAGAGTCGGTGATTGGTTCATTGGAATCTAAGGAGAATACAAACTAAATGTATGATCTATGGAACAAACTTCACAAAGGCGTGAGGAAAAGTAACGTCAAAATCAACAATTGTCTTAGACGTTGCCATACCAGCAAGCACAACAAACAACAAAAGCGCATGCGCCAAAGGGCCCGTCGTTCTGCCCAACGCCAGGAAGCAAGACACGCGCGCGCGCACCTGTTGACCGCTGACGACCGCGCATCCGTGTATCAGCCCCTCCAGCCCCGCAGCCTTCAGGCCGTGCATGACGCACTCCGGGGCGCAGGACGACCCAACCCCCACGGGCACCCCGCCCCGCTTGGCCGCCTCCACCAGATCGACGACGCCCGGGAGGGCTTCGATGCCATCGGAAGTTAGCTCCCGGTAGATGGGGCCCATCTCGGCCACGGCCCGCCTCGCGACGTCGTCGACGTTCCACGCCGTCCTGGGCGCGCACATGGCCCCCCCCACCGTCAGGAATTTAAATTTGATTTTGAAAATCAGTTTGAATTTAAGCTAAATTTAGACCACATTAGCCATCATGTTAATTTCCAGTTAAATTTGAGTTTGAATTTGTAAAGTTTGGTGACTGGCTGCCTGTGCCGTGAGGGGCAGCAAAGGTACACGAGAGTGTGGAAAAGTGTTGGGCTGGTGGAGATGAGCGCGGCGATCGATCCACTGATCAATGATAAAAATGGATGGGAAAGTATGCGTTGAAGTGCATGGGAACAAATGCTTGCAGACAGGAGCACATCGATATGAATTGGTTCATATTGGAATTTTCGGCGGAATCGGGGCCATTTAGCTTCCCCGGTGCAGTGAACCCCTCTGCTGACCTCGAATGCAAAGAAATTTGTGGACGGACACTGAGATGGAAATCAACAAAAATATGCATATCCTGAGAATCCAACACTATGTGAGCAATTTACGCGAGACTGGAAAAAATGCTCACCTGATGCGCTCGAGCTACCAGCACTCCAGGACGGAGGCCCACCGGTAGAAAACAGCCTATTTGCCATGCTGACTGCGTTGCCATTTGACGGAAATTGATGCCATAACAGGCCCTTTTCTGCCATCGCAATCGTTGAGATAGCATAATTTGTGCCAAAATGGCATCGCAGCTGGCATCGCAAACATGGCGTTTTCTACCAGTGGCCCCTGCCAGCATTCAAACCCAATAACGGCAAAGCGCGGGCTCACCTGTCAAATTTGTCCTTGTAGTGCTGCACGCAATCCCGCAGATCCATGCCCCAGACGTCCAGGTAGTCCTGCGGGTACTCGTGCGGTGCGTCAAAGCCCGTCACCGACAGGATGCTCAGGCTGAGGGCAATGCAGGCGGCCTTGGCGCTGTCCACCATCACACCTTCGCAGTCCAGAACGAGGCAGTCGAAGCGCCTGCCGGCCGGGCCGGCAGCCCCTGTGGCTGCAGGGGGCCGCGTGGCATCCGTCCCTGCACACACGCCGAGGTTCATGGCCACAGGCTGGGGGATGCTGTTGGGCACAGAAAGCAGATTTCTTGTTCTCACTTATTTATTCACTTCTTTCATCGAAGTATTTATTTATTTATTTGTCTTAATTAATCAATTCGTCTATTTATTTGCTTTTCCATCTACCTTCTGTTTGTTAGTTTTGCATTTCAACTTCACCATTGCGAAGGAAAGTCTGGGAAGCCAGAGCGGCCCCCCCGGTGGCAGGAGGAGGAGAGGAACCCCCCCCCCGATTCGCTGCAGACTCTGCCTCGAGAAATGACAGCCAGCGTATCCTCAACCACACATGCGGTGAAAACATAAACGACGACAGGTCGAAGAGCAAAACTACAAAACCCAAAACTAACGGCTGTCATGCTCTTGGATGCGAGCCCCAGGCATTGTACCTCGCTGTTGCGGCACGGGCGATGGCACCTGGTCGCCGATTTTCGGGCTGCCCATCCCCGGCGCCCCGAGCCTCGGGCTCCTCAGCCAAGGCGGCACGGTAGGCTGCACGATGTCCAGACTCCTGACGCGGAGCTTGAATGCAGGCACGTACCAGGTCCCCTTGTCGTCTTGCATGCCTGGGGTACAAGTTCATCAAATCAGCACAACATAAATATCGGATCAAGAAAAAGTTCGAATCAATGTTGATGGGGCGAACGCACCCTCAGTCGCGCCGATCAACACGAGCGGTCGCGGTTGATCTTTTGGGATCGCCGGGAGGGGAGGTGGCAAGGGAGATTGCCATTACAGTAGCGAAACGGAGACGTGCAGGATCGGAAATGGAGACCTGGAAACGGAATTGGAGAAGCGGGGTGAAGGCTTTTGGGCTGGTCGCTGGTACAAATATCCAGGCAGGGCGGGGCACAGGGTGCCGTTCACACAGCCGTGCGGGGAGGAGGTTTGTCGCACAGGGCGATTGCCCCGTGCAAGAACTGTCCATTGTGGACTGCCGTTCTCTGTTGAAGCTCAAGGCTTGGGTGCTGCCTTTTCAATATGGGGGAAATTGGGAAGGGCACATCCCGGGCGGTACCAATCAACAAAAAACTGCCATGCAACTCGTGTCCAGGGTCAGTGCATGCGTAAACAAACACGAAAGAAAGGCTTCCTACTAACACATTTGGTCCACGGTGGCGACATGGGCATGAACTTGAACAGGAACATGATACTGCCTAAGGCACCTGACAGGCAATGACAGGGTCAGTTCCATCCGCTTGGTTTGCACGTAAAAAAGGAGTGCGGGGACCTGTGCGCACTGGCCTGCACTTGAGGTGGGTGCACTTGTGCCTGTGCATCGTTCCAGAGTTTCGCAATTCCCTACCTGCCCAACTGAACGATCCCAGGCTGGTGCCACACTGTGGGCAGTGCAGTTTCCCATCCACGCTGCCTGAAACCCCTTCCATCCACCTCACGGGCTCGACAAACAGTGACGTGTCCTCGCAGGGCTCCTGGAAGAGGGCGGCCTCATCTTCCTTTGTGCAGGACAGGATGTGCAGGGATGTTGCCAAGAGGCAGCCGCAAGGCCGACACCGGTACAGATTGTCCCCCTGGGTTGATGACAGAGGAGCATCTCACTATGGGCACGGAATGCTGAGCAGATGTGCGACCGCTGGAGGTGCGAAAGTGACAAGTGAGCAGCACATTTGTGTGCCCTGTTGTCAAGGGCGCAAACTGACGTGCAAACAGATTTACCATTGTTGACTTGCACATGGTATAATGTCGCCATTGCACTTTCAGTTTATGGAGTACCATGGACCATACTTCAATTTGCTGCCATGTAACTGATTGTGCAAGATCTGGTCGAACCGTGGTGAATATACTCTAGGTGCGTGTGCCCAGCGAGATTGCACGCGAGTCCTCTCGTGGGCCACCATGCCAGAAACACATCAAGATGGCTGCACACTGCTCTGGCGCCGATTGCCCATAGACACATGCTGGCACAGCATCTGCAAGGTGCTGGCAGTTTCAGGGGGGTGCTCACCACCAGAGCATGGGGGCCATCCTCCTCGTCCCTTGGCAACACCGCAAACTGCATCTCGCTGAGGATGGCCGACCCGAACTTGTACTGGTTGTTCTTCTGCCTCAGCTTGAACATCTTGTAGTCGCTGTTGTAGGGGTCGATCCGGTAGCCCATGGCGTGGAACAGGCGCAGCTGTTGCACGAAGGACGGGTTGGGACAGGCGATGGGATATCTCTTTCGCACCTTTTTGAGGGCTGCCGACCTGGAAAGAGAGTCTGTGGCCATGACATAGGCAGTGACGACCTGCGGTGCAGGTGCAGAAAATCAACGGCAGGAGGTGCAGCAGAGGTGTGCAGAAGGAGGTTGAATTTGGGGCATTTCATGGTACCCATCCTCAAGGAAATCTGTTATGTGCCTTTCCTTTGACGGCAATGTCTGACGGCTTTTGGCCATCTTTCGGGGCAAAAAGCACAACCAGTTGCAAACACGTACGTTGCTGTGTAATACGTTCTCGCAAAGGTTGTCCCTTAGGGACAAATTGTGGCCCTTGTACCTGCAAAGCCCATATGGGGCACAAATCCTTGTGCAGACTGTCCCAAGATGGATGGCCATGAATGCCAGAATGCAAAAATGAGACCCACTCGACCTGTCTATGGTGTGTTCTGTGAAAGTGCGACATCTTGTTGGTAGTGGGAATGAAAGATGCCTGGACTGAGAAGCCAGCAGCATGAAACCTGCTACAGCCTGCAGGAAAGGCCAGTATCAGGCAGCATGCAGCACAGCTCCACAAAACGAAAACACTGCTGAACAAATCGGGAGATTGCAAAACATCTGCATCCATGTGGATTGAGTGCATGATGATATGAATACGTTTTCTGGATCATGTGCATGGTTTGTTGGATTTAAATGCGTTGAGAAAATTTGGGAGACATTCGCTCACCGTCGAGCTCCTGGAAATGCCAGCATAGCAGTGCACAAGCACGTGGCCACCAATGGTCAACGCATCTCCGATGAACTCCACGCAGGTGGGCAGGTGGATGAGCAGGTTCCCCGTGAAGTCGTCAGGAACGTAGATGTGCTTGTGGGTGATCTCGCCGTGCAGCTTGTCCACCAAACAATTCATGACCGTCTGGGCCAGCCACACGCGGTGCTCACCCACTGGATGGCCGAAGATGCTGGCCAGCCCACGCCCCCGCACAACGACACGACCACGAGCACACCCACCATGCCCGCCCATGGACGCAATCAGCGCAAATCGCCATCAGCGCTCCTCAAAATCAGAGATTGGATGGCGATCAAATAGATCAGGTTCCCACCCCGCAGCAACCGCTTTCCAACCGTGCACCGTGCAGAGCGGCAACCCCGCCGAGAGGCGCAGCACCGCCCGGCTACGGTACGCGTATCGCAACGGTATCCCGGATCGCGCCCTGAACAAACTGAGTCCCCGTCCCCCGGGGCCGATCCCCCCCCGGCGCACCAGCACGTGCGTGATCCTCCTCTCCCTGAGCACCTCCCTGTCCAGCGCCTCGATGCTGCCTATGTACAGGCCTGCGCGGCGCCGAGCACAGCATCCGGTCAGCCGGGCTGACCCGGGGGCGGCCAGTCGGGCGGGGGGGCAGCTACCCCGAAGCGCTGATCGCCGGCCAGTCTTGCCGCGAGCATCGGCACGAGGGCATCAACCTCGCTGCCCCCCGCGACCCACGCGGCCCCGCCCGCCGCCACGCGGGCCCCCCCATTCCGCCCACGCGGGCGCCCCACCCTCCCGCGTACGACGCAAAAGAAAGAAAATGAGCAATCCGCCTAGCGATGCCGAAACAATCGCGCCATGCATGCCCTCGCTTCCTCAGGGCCATTGTACGACGCCCCTCGCGGCGGCCCGGGCGCCGCCGGGCCGCGCCTGGCCGGCGCCAGGCCCCTCGCGAGTCTGCACCAGCTCGGGGCCATCGCCAAAGCGCCTCGCATGGCCCTCCCTCGGCACGCACCCCGACAACCAACCCTGCCATTCAACCCGTCCACGCCCCGAGACAGCCGCCGGACGCCATTTTTCACGCCCCTGCACCTGCCAGAAATCCTGAAAAGTCTCCAAGGCGTCCTCCGTAAACATCTTAGGCCCCGCAGGTGGGAATCGCCTCTCCTCCTAATGCCACCCACCTGGCACCACTTCCACTGCCATCTGGCCCACTCTCAAGCGAAATCTGTCACTCGGGCTTTCCTTTTCCTTCCCTGTCCCACCCGGTCGGGCTCGGCAACTCGCCGGGGGCCCCGCCGCCCGACGATGGGTGACCTTGTGGCGTGCCCCACCTGGCCGGTGTTTCGACTCGCTCGTCAATTTCTGGGTCCCCTGGCGCCACCCTCGGCCCGCCGTGACTAAGGGTCATCACGGTCGTACCCAAGGGATCAGGGGCCAGGTGGGCGAAGCCGAGACCCCACGTGACCGCGGGGCCCCGCGAGACATATCGGACCCTTCGTACGGGCCATTACGAAGGCGGTACGGGGGATGTACAGTGCCACGTGGGGGCCGTGGCGTCAAGGGCGCATTTCGCCGTTTCTGGCAGCCTCCAGGGGGGGGGGGGGATTGCTGTGCGAGTTTTTTGCGCCGGGCCAGGCGGTCGTTCGGCCAATCACACCCTCGCGCTCTGGGAAGGAACTCGGCGCTAATCTCCATGCGTCCCCGGCGGCTTCCAGTCCCTCGCGTCTCCGCGCCCAGGTCCTGCGGGCGTCCGGCCAATCAATCGTCCCCGTGGCGGGCATTCTCCAGCTCGTCCCAGATTAAGAGCAGCGCGAAGCCGTGCACAGCGGGCGAAGCAAGGTTGCAGTCTCGCAGCACGTCATCCGCGGATACGCAGCGACTCCGTTCACACCGTCCGCACACTCACGTCTGTGCACAACGTCCCGTCCGCCCACACGTTCGTGCACAGCGTCTCTTCCTGCCACCAGGCCGAGCAGAACACCTGGGCGTATCATCACAGTAGTCTCGCGTTTCTGAAACGCGGGACTGGTCTATATCTCCGTGTTGCCCAACGCCTTTCAACCTGCCCAACGTCTTCCCAGGAGGGGGGTGGGTGGGAGGGCGGGGGAGAGGGGGGTGGGTTGGAGGGGGGGGGGAGAGGGCGGGGGGGCCGACGCCGCGGCCATTTTGCTGTGCGCAAAGTCCAGATGGGGCTGGGATGAGACCCCTTCCTTGGCGTCAATCCTCATGCCGATGTCACATCACGATCCATGGGCCAATGAAGAGTCCTCATTGAGGATGGGTCGGAAACCTGACCTGATGCCACCTCACATGTGAAGTGATTCGCGTCCTTAGAGGGCGCAAGTGTGCATGCTTTCGGCAGGCCCCCAGGGCAACCCGCGACCAAACGGCTGGTGTGCGTTTGGATTGGGCACTTCACCCAGTTCTTGTGACTACGGCCGCTTATCACCGTGGATTTTCTATGATGGATGATGCTCGGGGACTGCGTTTTCCACAGGGTCCTTTGCCCTGCCGCGATTCTGTGATGGCGATGGAGCAGTGACAGCCAACGCAAGAAAATTGACGAAGTAGACACAAGCTCGAAAATTCCCAAGTGGGATGCGACTTAGCCGCGCACATCTGCGGTCACCCATGAACCGGTCGGTGTATTCCTGACCCGGTTTGATTGAAAATCGATCTGCGTACGCTTTCTGGAAATCGGCGGTCAAGGTCGTGACTGTCAAGTTCAGATTTTTCCAAAAGAACCAGTAGGGTAGCTGGGGGCCACCTGCGGGCGCCGCGCCTCATAAGCCTGACGACACACCCCACAACGCGGGGCTTTGATCAGAGGACCTCCCCACTCAGTTAGAAGATCACCAAGGACACGATCGACAGGCAGACGTGCTGGTGGTACTGCGACCACTCGGCAGACGATAGCAGTCAAAAAAGGGGCACTTAGGTGGTTAGGCACGCCAGAAAAGCAGAAGAAAGGACACGAAGGAGCATGCACTTTCTGTACACAGGAAAAGGGGAAAGGAAAAGGAAAAGAAAGAAAACGTTGTGAATAATTGTTCAAGCCCCCAACTCCCCTCCCCTCGTCTGATGGGAAACCCCTCTTTCGATAAGGGTGCATCTCCAAGAGCTACGTAAATTGTGGAGCACTGAAGGTTGCACCTTCGACGCACGTCGACCAGGCATGCACAGCAGTGCGACCACTTTCGGGCCGGTCTCAGGGGTGGCGATGCGAGGAGGGCGCACCGCACACAACAGGACTTCGGCCAAAATCAGCCATTAGGCACAATTTCACTTGGTGCAGTATTCATGCCGAATGGCTCTGAATGAATTTTGGTCACGTGAACGCATTCAAATAGACTCAAACGTGCAGTCGTAGCTTTGGTTTTGTGCCACGTTCCACGCCATCTAGAGAACTCTGAGGCTCGGCATCATGAGTTTGGACACGACAAGGCCAGGAGGTAGCCGTCGGTTTTCTACTTTACCCGAGCACAGCAGTGTCCATGATTTGATCATGTCTTAAGACTCGTTCATATCCTAAGATTCGGACGATCTTGCTGCAGCGTTATTGGCCCTCGAGGTTGCGCAACGGTCGTGGCGCGGCCATCCACCCATCCCGCTTCCTCGGGCAGGCCAGGGAGCTCATTGCGATCAGCTGGAGGCGGCGGCTGTCCCTCCTCGCAGTCATGCGCAGTACTCCCAAACTGGCGTCCGCCCGCCTCCCCCCCTCGCCCCTTCACTACAACGGTGGGGGCGCTTCGGCGCCCCGTGCGACGGGTGCCACTGTATTGCACTGCGCCGCTGTGCCGCCGCGGACGTCACAATCACGCTCCAGAAACCGCGGATGGTGGGACCCAAGGGTCCCCCGCGGCTGTGTTCCCCACCGTTCTTGCGACCCGCACGCCGCCGAGGGACTGCACTGGCAACGTCCAACGGTCAGCCCCTGCCCCCCCCCCCCCCCCCTTCCTTGCCCTCAGGGCCGCCCAGAGAAACCCCTTGAGCCACATGCCCCTCTCGCCGGGACCCCTCTGGCGGTCTTCTTTAACGATACGCAGAAAGTTTGGTTTGCAAGTTGTTGAGCCCGGACTTCGTGCCGCTCGATCGCCTTTGCCCCCCCTCCCCACCACCACCAGCACCACCACCCAGAACGGGAAATGTGCACGCGTCAATAAGGTAAGTCAGATTCAGGCCCTGAGTGTGACTTGCCTTCTCGACAGCAAACAATGGAACGTGGTGGCGGTGGGCGGTGGTGCGGCGAGAGTGGCAGTCAACGGTCTGTCTCATGGATCGGTGAACGCCTTGGTTGCGCCTGCGATGGCTGCACTCGGGCATTCCCGCGAGATGAGCGCTCCCCTGAGATCCGCTTCCCTGAACTTTTGCTGAGTTCGCACCCAAGAGGATCACGCGCCCAGATGTGCTCTCCTCTGAGTTTCCACGCCCCTGACGTTTTGCCAAGTTTGCACCGAGCGGTGGGCGCAAGAGGATCGCGTGCCCTCTCAAGGGCATCCGGCCCCCCTCGCTGCCGTCACAACGCGGAAGGCGCGACAGGCAAAAGGGCGCCGAGGCGCCGGCCCCGTCGGACCGCTGGCTAGGATTGTCGACGGCGTTTCCGCTGCCCTTCAAGGGATGGCTGGAAAGGATGGCCGGGAATTTGCCAACCAGCCCCTCTGGAACTGAAACCTCGGCGCCGGGGAAGGGAGATCGCGCCAGCCGAGCCAGTCACGTCGGATCCCGTGTGGGGAACCTCGATGGGGCCTCCCTCGCGCATCAAGCCCTTTGATCGCCCCGAGGGAGGGTGGCGCGGCGCCGTGGGGCGGGAAGTGAGAGGGTGTGGGAGTGGGAGGGGGAGGGGTGGCCGATGGTTGTGGGGGGGAGTCAGATTTGTTGAGAAACGGAAATACAAAGGGCCGGCCCTGCTGAGCAAGCGTGCGCGGGGCGCGCCTGCTGGGGCTAAGTCGGAGGGTGCCCGGTGCGCACCTAAACGGCCCGCGCAGGCCACATAATTCCCGTGCGGGAGCTTAGACGGGGAACGCACACGCAAGCTGTGCATTCCACGCACGCAAGTGCTTCTGTTTGAGTGAAGTTGCGCACCAAAAACGACCAATCTCTGACACCGGAGCTTGGCGCACGGTCGCAAGTATCCATCCCCCTGGGACACAGAGGGAGTGCCCACCAAAGGGCGCCGACCTGTTGCAGCGGATGGGCGACCAGCCGTGTTCCGTGGCTCTGATTGGGCGCGCCCACGCCTCGGCGCACCCCCTGCCTGGGCGTCTGCGCGAGGGAGGGCCAGTCCGGTGGACAGCGCCTCCTCCAACGAGGACGGCGGCCTGGAGGCAGGGGCAGAGGATCGGCGGCTCTGCCTCCGGGTTCCAAAACCCGGATCCACCATCTGCTTCAGCAGTTCGCACAGGCACGCAGAGGAGTGCCCTGTGCCGCGAGAGACGTGCGGTGGGCAGTCGAGTAAAGTTGCAACACCAGTGCACGTGGCGGCTCCAAACACAGGGTCGCGCCCGCATCCCTCAGAGTGCTGAGCCGCTCGGGGCGGCCGCAAGTCTGGTCGCCGCTGTGGAAGAGACGCGCGCCGTTGCGAGTGCCCGGAGAGCGGTGTGGCGAGGGTTAATTGGCGGAGCGGGCCATGGCCGTCCCTATAGGTGATCGGCGTTGGTGGTGCTTGCACGCGTCCCGCAATACGGTACGTACCGCTGCCGCTGCCGATTCCGATTATCATGTACCGCTGCGCAACTCTTGCCGAAGCAGCAGTCATGTCGCCACGAGTCGTGAGCTTTGTCGCATGTTGGCGTGCTCTGAGCGCAGACCAACTGCCAACTTTCGCCCTTTTAGAGATATGCATACTAGATCTAGTAGATCTGCTAGTATGCTGCATACTGGTATACCAGTATACTGCATACTTCTAAAAATATGCACATTATCTATTGGGAGGTGTCGGGATTGGCGTTTGGTGCGCATTGAACGCTGGTCGTTAGCAGGGAATTCAATTCGCTCGGCCCAGCCCGGCGTTGTCCGAATTCAGGTTGCTCAATCAGAACTTTGCTGGAGGCCTTGGTCGGAAACTTGTCAGACACAACCAAAGTGTGAGGGACGGCCTGGAGCACGTCGTTTGGCCTCACGGGGCTCACTGCACTCCAGCGCACCCGTGCATTGGCGACCGCACCGGGACTTGCCACTGGGAATTTCGCACTTTTGAATCGAGACAAGATATTGATGGCATCAGATTGAAAGTTCAGACCTGCGCTTATCGGGCGACAAGATGCAAACACCACAAACCGGCTCACCCTCCGGTCAGAGTAGTAGCTGCCCTTGCAGGATCGCAAAAATGGGTGCAGCACAGAAGCACTTCCAGGTAAGAAAATCCTTGGGGCAGACGGAGAGCGACGAGGAGCGCTGCCTTTAAATGACCAGATCCTTCAAATGCCTCCGGGTGCCGAAAAACGCTCTTGGTTTTAGAATTAATTACTCATGAAAATGCAAGACGAATAAAACTACTGCTGCTGCATTTACCTTCATTTTAATTTGTTGAAACGTGCAGCAAGCGTGCGTCCTTCTTGGCCCGAATATTTCATTCATCGGGCGGCGTCCCGACAGAACTGCAGTGCGCCCTTGCTGCTGGTTTATTGCTGCTCTCATGTGCTAATACATAACTCTGCTATTTCCAGGCAACCTAGCACACCGGGTGCGCCGCATCCGTGCTCTTCTCTTGCCATGAAGTGGTCGCGATTTGGCTACAAAAGTAGCCTATTGGTGTGGCAAAAATCTCCGATGTCCGTTTCCACACAAAACCGTAATTGGATTCATTTCACATCAGGATAGCAGCAGCGTTGCAGTGTAAAATGATTCCACCGCGCACATGATCTTCCAATGAGGCTTCATTACAACCTGCCCGCGTCAAAGTGTTCCCAATACATAAATTCTTTGATCAGATATCGAGAAATACGCATGTCCCAATATCTGAACGTCTCAGTGCTTCTGAAGTTTCCGTCATGATTACATTTCGCGCAGGCGTCGAGCGACAACATCTTCGTTTTTTTCATACTTTGCCAGAACGATGAGACTCACTGTCACGTTTTAAATAACGCAACTTTGCATTGCGATAGTTCTACACTAATATACCACTTACAGAGTATCTGTGAATCCACGTATCAAACATCAGCTGAAACGTAGGTACCTTCAATTTTGGGAATCAATCCATTGCTGTGTCATACCTGGCTACGGAATGTTCATTGTATCCAAGACACGGGAAAATCAGCGAATGGGAGTGTACCTTTATGAAACTCCGCACATCTCCAATGGCAAAAGGATTTTCAACGACATGCCATTGCGAGACCAACATATCTCCTTGGCTAGCACAGTAAAGTGAAGGGCAGATTTGTCTGATCGCGAGCGTCCTGTTTACAGAGAGGAGATCCAATGAACCTGAATGTTAAGATATTTCTTTCAAAAATATCTTCAATTCGGATCCTGAAATGAAAACATCTTCAAAATCTGTAAAACTGTTGACTAATTCATATTAGGTCGCAGTCAGCGTCGTTTCCCTCATTTTGGCAGTTCCGCCCATTCGATCCTCTTCTTCCATCGTTTTCTCTCCTTCCTCCAGTATTCGCGGCAACAGCTGCTCCCGTCACCGCAACGAGAATTTTTGTCGCTGTTGCCATCACAGCAGCTCGTGAGGCGAGACACACAGAGACTAGTCTTCCATTATATTTAGTCCTTTCACGAAATTTGTTATTACTTTCTATTCATACAGTAAAAGCCCCTCCAGCCGTTCGCATTGTGTATCCTCCCTGGAACTCCTAAAGCTTTGCATTCATGAAGCATTATCTGAGCGTGCAGCTCACAAAGTGAAAATATTGCAAATCGATTTTTGTCACACGGGCACTGAATTCTGGAGAACTCGTGGAGAGCTACATTAATGCAGTCATTTTTTTGCAGGCAAGTTTCTCCACCTGATGTATGACTGGATTGCTTGAGGCATCATCCGTTTCGTTACTCATTTACCAAATAGGCGTTAGGTCAATTTCAAATGTCCGGAGTACTGATGTTGCACAAATAGGGTCAGTTTGGTGAAACTGACGTATGAACATCTTTGAAAATTTAGGATCTTATTGCAGGATTTGACGCGTTTGTGGTCATCATCGACGAAAACTTTGTGTCCATTTTATTGCAAAAATGTTATTCGTGGCACCTATTAAACGTTAGGCTGCTTTGCAGCTGCGGTCGCGATGTTGTGTCCTTCCCACACTTATCATCAAAATATTGAGGCACATTCTGGCTACGCTGCCATGTGAATCAAATCCCGTTTTGGCCGAGATCGCCATTGCAGCCTGACTGGCGGCGCTCCGTGGCGCCGCTCTGGACGGCAGCGGCGCCAAGCATCGTGAGTCGCAGCTCTCCCTGGTAAAAGAACAGGCCAGATGACACAGTCATGACACGGTGGATTTTGAGCAGACCGTGTCAGCACCGCGTAATCTGGTCTGTTTTATACTGGTGTCTGGCGGCGGCTCCCGCTATGCACGCTTGTGGTAATTCCCATGTTCCCGCGCGCTAGGGCATTAGCTGTGATGGCTAATGCTTGTTCTATCCCAGCTGTCACCCTAGCGCCCAGAAGCACGCCCTAAGGCGCCCGGCTTGAGCGCAAGCGTGCGCACACGCCAACATACGTGGTGCGCGCCCCATTGGACCGTTGCGTTGTCGGCTCGGGAATGTTACAGGTTACGTGTGGGGAGCGACGTTACGCAGCGACGCTGCCGAAACGCGGGGACGGCCGGTTGGGGACGTAAGGGACATCGGCAATGGGAATAGGGAGGGGTTCCGTGTCGAAACTGTGAGCTCTTGTGGAGCGCGTGGTGCTTCAAGGAGATGCTGGGATTTGCAAATCTCAATGGGGAACTTGACGCGGATTGAAGCCCCGTTGTGATGTGTGCAAAGGGTGCAAGGCCGAGACTGGTCCGAAAGTGACTGCAGACGACAAATGGTGGGCATTGAGATAATGATGCTCATGGCAGAAAAGGCCAAACAACACCAGTAATCTTACAAGTATGGACACACAAGTCCTCATGGGCACAACGGCATTCCAACACTCCATATTCTGCTTACAGTCCTTCCTTACCGTATATTGTCTCGATTTGTGGTAAATTGTGGTGATTGTTATGGACACTTCGTGCAAGCTCTGCTACTCACAAGCAAATAATAACAGGCACCAAAATCCCCTTATGTATATGGAATTCCACATGCACGGCAGTTGATACTTCCATTGAGCGATTCAAACAGTCAGCCTTGGTATTTTTGTATACGATTACGTTTTAACTTTCGCGTTTTTACGCGCAACAACACAAATTTGCAAAAAGGCGTATTTCTGCGGGTGTTTTTACGTTTTTGCGGCTCCCTTGTACACCCAGGTTACAAGATGAAAGTTGCACAATGATAAGTCCTGCGCCATCTCCAGCACCCGCAACAAAATTTCCACCTCGCCCTTGGGTTATAATGGCGTTTAACAAAAACTCATTTTCTGCCCCTTCCAGGGAGTCTGGCTGCCACTCTCCGGACCCCGTGAGTCTGTCCGTACTGCGCTTATGTACACCGGGTAGTTTTTACTTTGCACTTTACTTTTGTTCGCGGGTGAGGTTCAGTTGGGAAATGGAAGCGAATAGGAGATGGGCGCGATTAGGCAGTGGGGCTTAGGAGATGAATTGGGAAGCATAGGGGGACTATGGGTAGCAATGTGGGAGTACGGAAGAAGGGGGTAGGTACTGGGTAGGGACCTCAGGAACGCCGGCGGGCGGAAGGGTCCAGGTAGGCTGGCTTAGAAGAATAGGTACGAGGAAGTGGGGACAGCATGGGTCGGATAGACGGGTTGGGAAGTCCAGAGGGAGTTCAGGGGATTTCGTTCTGGGCGAGAATTGCCCGTATGCTTGTGCGGAACGATGGAGCTGGACGCGTGGTGGGGAGTGTTGTCAGTCAGCGGGTACATCTTCAAGGGCTGTACCATCGAGGGAACGCCTATGAAAAGACATACGGTTCTGTAATGAATGCTTGGGTTCTGATCAAGTCGGACATGCGGCCGCGCAGGCCGAGTTGATGCGCGCAACCTCCGCCGGGCATCCGTGTGTGAGCCGGCCGCTGTGCTGCCCAGTGACAGGAACCGGCGCTAACACTTTGTTACAAATCATTGGCAAACGCGCAGCATGTATTGAACAAACCAGTCAGCTATCTTGAGCCATTTGCAGGCGGTAAGAGAGTCATGCTGACAATCTCCAAGTACCGATGTGGATGATCGCCACATTTGAAATTCGGCCTGCCTGCAGATTGGAGGTTTGTGAAAAGCAATCCAGCCGCAACGTTTTCAATCTCTGAGTGCCGACCTGCGGCATGGGAGCGTGCGGAAACGCCACCGGCTTTGAAACCGATACCCCATAGGCCGCTGGGGCCAGCAGAGAGGCGACTGCAGCTCCAACGGCCAGCTTTGGTACGGTAATCATTTCGAGCCTGAGTACAGTATCAAAATGAATAGCCACTCACGCAGCACTTGAAAACGACATCATCCATCAAATTTCACAGAAAATTTTGTATGGAATTTGATACCCAACACCCCAAGCCGCGTATGTGTTCCGCCAATCAATGCATGGATTATGGAATGGCATGACTCGCTGGGGGGCTAGGTACGTCACCCCCCTGTGGCTGACCCTTGCCCCGGAGCATGGGGCGAAGTTGCTGGCGCCGCACAAGCCTGTGAAGAAGGGGAGCGTTGACTTGTGGAGGGCGCCCTTACCATGGACCACGGCTGGCCAAGTCCACTGAGCACAACTATTCCACAAGTCGCTCTGCGGGGGACCGCACAGATTTTGCTGCACACTGGCTGATCCTTTCCGCCGCGTTGGCGTTGGCATGTGCCACAGCAGGTCAGCCCGGGAGGAGATGCGATCGGAGCAGACTTGGACAGCGCGAGCTGCCCGGCTCATCCCCCGGAGGCCCGAGCTCTTCAAAATTTTGTGCATCCTTTAGCGACGCGCCCTGCGCATCCACGCCGGTGCCTGTAGTCGCGGCAGCGCTGCTCGTGTGCCAAAGCGAATCACGGCGTTGGCCAGAAAGACGGGACAGCGGATCGCGCCTCTCGGGCTATCGAGTGCTGCCCTGGCGCTACCCGAATTTCGCCTGCGCAAACGACTTTGAGCCAACGACTGAGTCGCCGGCGCTCCGGCACAGATCTGTCTCACTCTAGAGTGCACTCTGCAGCCACGTGGTTGCATATCCTGGGACCTCCAACTCACCAGGAGAAAAAAGGGCCAAATAGCGCGTGTTCAAGTGTGTACAAAGTTTACGTGTTTGGTTTATTTTTGTGCCTTTAGCGTGCAGAACACTGATGAAATACATACATATGTGTTCACAAAAAGTGCTGTTTGTTTCTTTTTTGGTATCAGGGCGGCCGCCGATTGTCGAAGCTTCTGCCCCCAGGAAACATCACACAGTGGCGTGCCTGGCACCTTCCAGCGACATGGGGTACGCACCCGCTGGGACCCTGCGAGCTGCCGACCAGGCAAGCAGGGTCCCAACGCCACGCATCCTTAAGAGTACGCAACTTTCCGATGTGACAAAAACACCCCACCAGCGACCACTACCAGTTACCCCAGCACTAGGAAAAAAGGACCAAATAACGGTGTTCAAATGCGTACAAAGTGTGAAACATGCCAACTGAAACCAATCAATCGACTGAACAACTGGTACTAACAAGAAACGGCCCAAATATCACTTTTTATAACTCATCCATAGTGCATTCATCAGTGTTTTGCACGCTGAAAACACGGAAACAAGCCAAACCCGCAAATTTTGTATGCATGTGAACACGCGTTATTTGGCCTTTTTTTCCTAGTGTTTGGGGAAGCTATCTCAGGACAGAAGTTCGTGGCTCCAGGGAAGCCGCAGCACACAGGAACGGCGGCGATAGATGCCTGGCCCGTGGCCATCGCCAGTTGTCTCACGGAAGGCAACTTTAGCGGATTCCGGGGTGGCGCCGGGATTACATCCGAAAAGCCGCCCGACAGATGCAGGCATGTGTCCTTGGCATGTGCGCACGATCAGGGCCAAGTGGTATCGCTTCCTGCAACCGGAGGGACGCGCGTCGGAGCTTTGACAGCGCGATTGGCAAAAGGGACCACGGAAATGAGGACGCTGGTTAATGGGGCACGAGGAAATTTCCTCAGCTTAAGCTCACCTTCTGCCTTCGTGGCTCGCTTCCAAAACAGGCTCTGGCAAAGGTACCCCGGGCAAAGGGCAAGCAGAGCAAAAGGTGCTGGTTGCGCGACGTGCACAACAGAGGTCACTGGAGGGACTGCCAGGCAGCGTCACTTAAGTCTGTCTGTTCGATAGGAGGAAGGCTCTGGCAGGTTGACTGTACATATAATCACACGCCTATCACCGCCCACAGCATGCAGGAGAAGAATCTCGTCTTGACGAAAGGATCACAGCTACAATGACCACTGCAAGTCCGTTGCTTTGCATTTTTTCGCTGTTGAACCTGCTGATTTAAACCTGATGATTTGAGCCTGCTGACGGCATGCACATGATTAAAAAATGCCTTTTTATGTAGATCTCCGTCTTTTCCGTGATGCAAAATAAAATACCCACGTACTTATAATGCTCAATTTCAGCCCCCTACAAGGTCCCAAGGCAAGCTCTTACAATCCTGGAATCTGAAGTGATACAAAACCCATATGTGCATGTCATTTCTACTGAATCCTTCCTGCAAATCGCATGTGCTACACCCCCTGTCCACTGCACAACGATATAGCGATGCACATCGATGGATATCGAACACTCCCCGTCCAGGAATTTGTGACGCAGGCGTTTCTGCAATCCACTGTGTCACCATAAATTGCAGCCGAAAGGGAGGGCGAGCCTGATGAACAGGCCCTTCAGAGCACATGTTTAATGCCTGGCGCTTTTCGCAAGCACCACACCGACCTTGCGTCTGAACAGCGCGCATAGTTTGTTAGACGGCTCTGCTTCCTTGCCTTTAACCTGCGCACCCAGCAGCAGCGACAAGAGCCCGTTTCTGCAGCCACGCCAACAATTCGTGGTCTTCTTTCCGGGTTCAGGCTCCTTGCCACAAGGTACTTCTAAATCGTCAGTACTTTTTGGATTGAATTGAACTTTTGTGGACTGTATACTCTAGCACCGCAGACACAAGATTTATCAATTTTTTTTTCAGAATTGAAGTTCACGATAGAGAAGAAATTCATCGAAGATATAGGAGATAGCTCACCAAAGATATGCTTCGAAGTATGAAACGCTTATTATGGGACAGAATAAAATACAAGCAACCATGCGAGAGGTCATAAAAAATGGATACAAATAATGACAGGCAAAATAGTGCTCCAACATCGGGCAGTTCATATTGTTTGGGTGCATCCTTCCTGTAACTTTTTCTGGTTTGTGGTAGATCTTCGACATTTTCCTGAACGCTTGTACGAATTCCTTCAAGGGAAAGAATTTTTGCCCTTGAGGGCTCATAGGCAAATGTCAGGCAGACGCAAAAGTTCTCTTTAGCGGACATGAAAATCCACACGTACACCAACTGATAGGTAATTTCGACGATTCGCAGTACCAATGGGCGAATCCATGCTCTTCATGCAGAAATAGGTGCGAATTCTCTCGACACCACGTTCGGTCTTGGAGACGTCAGTTGGTCCATTGCAAGGAGCCGCGGCGCAAATTCGCAAACGCTACATTCCAACGGATCGACAACCCATTGAAATCCACTGAACATCAACTGCGGCGATGCGAACATGTCTGTTCAGTAAATCCATGGTTCAGCACCCGTATTGGAGTAGCCCTGGCAGCAGCATCCCGAGCTCTTTTGGACCCTCATGTGCCCACCATTCAGCAATAGATTGTCCTTACATTCACAGCGCAGGGGCGACGCCCTCTAGCCACAAATAATAGTCTGCGCAGGTTCATCTTCAGGGTCTTCTTCAGGGTCATCTTCAGGGTCATCTTTAGGGTCTTCTTCAGGGTCCCGAGCGTTTCCTCCCGTTGCGGCACCCACCGCTGCTCCTGCTGCGGCGAGCATTGCCTGCGTTGTCCAGGCGAAACCTGCCGCTCCTGATGCAGCATAGATCGAAATACATCAACGTATTTCATGAAATACTACATTGCATACAAAAATTGGTATGGTCCAGCACTGCCGGACCACAATTGGCCCTTTTTGCACGTTTCGATTGTGAAAGGGGGTACCGCAGTGAGGCTTCAGTAATGCAGAGTGGCATACATGGACCAATCGCCAATAAAATTTCCTGTTTTCAAAAGTGTCATCAAAGGAAATTTATCACAACTAAACGTGCTAATACTGGTTGCAAGTCGTGCACTAACAACCTAGCATGTGTTGAACGGACCAAGCAGTCGTTTTCAGCCATGTGTAGCTTCTAAGAGGTCAGGCTGACAATTTCCAAGCACCGATGCAAGACGCTTAGCGTCTTACACGGCAAGCTTAAGCATGTTGACAACTTGTGGCACATGTAATTTGAACACACCTGCAGACTGTAGACTGGCAAAAAGCGATCCAGCTGCAACATTCCCGATGCTGGCTTGCCACGCTGCGGCATATGAGCCGGCGGCAACGCCGGCTGCTTGGAAGCCAAGAAGCCATATTGCTGTGGGGGCCGCCGCGGCAGCGATTGCGCCTCCCATGACCGCCCTGGCGAGCATCCTACAACTGAGCACAGCAGCAGATTGCATCATCGTTCAAGCATCACACTTGCAAATGACGTCACCCTTTCACGGAGAGTCTGTCTGTGAATTCAGTGCCCATTGTTCCAAGCCACATTTGCATGTTTCATTCTGTGTCAATCAATGTGTAATGATTCTAAAAATACACATTGCTTGTGCAAACATGCTCGCTCGAGTGGTGCACATGCACACACACTTTTGTTGCAAATCGTGTGCCAAATCGCAAAAAGCTTGCAAACTTGCAAATGTGGCACCCTAAACCCCAAGCCACGTACCCGCAACCACTTTCTTATGGGCGAGAGCGAGTGCCAAGGCCGTGCTCCAAGACGCCCGCCCTAAGGATGTCAGCACACCTTTCTAAAGTGAAAGGTCACGGCGATCGACCCGTTGGATCGATCGCACCAAACAGAATTGGCCTTTCCCTAGCACACCCCACACCCTACTCCACCCCACATCCCAACGCCATTCGCTTCCAGTCGGCGGCCAAGGAGGCACCTCAAGGCGCTGCAGTGAGGCCGCCAAGCCTCTTTGAAGTGAAAGTCCACAGCGATCGACCCGTTGGGTCAATCGCCAAGGACGCAAATTCTGAATTTGAACATGCCCCCCACCCCCCACCTCCACCTTCCTAAACTGCCACTTGTTCTAGTCTATGGCCAACAGGTGCCAAGAGGAACTTCAAAGCGGCCGCCCAGCTTGGTCGAAGTGAACATCCCAGGGTTGTGTCGATTGCCATAAACAAATCTTTCGATTTGGCCCCCCTCAAACCTCACTTCACCCCGCCTCCCCCCCCAACGTGACAGGAAGCAATGCCGTAGGCGATGGCAAACGCCACCGCCGGCCACTCGCCCAAGCGCCGCCTGGGTTCACGCTACCCGCTGCACCTCCCCTGCTTGTCAGCGTTTAAGGGTACGCACAGCGCTTTGTCGCGGGCCTCCCCACCCATGCTATGTAACGCAAACGTCGTAACGGCTGCATGCGCAACGCGAAAAAGCTGACCACGCGCACACGGCGCATGGCACCAGAGGTGTCCCGGGCCCCCCCCCAGCCCCCCCCCTTAGTCATGCCAAAGCCCGGACCAACAGGCCGCATGCGCCATCCGAGAAAACCCGGGGGAAGCCGGCGGGAGGCTGGTTGCCACCCACGCCACGCCGCGCCCGCGCTCCGCACGCCGGTGCAGGAAGCCCGGGGACGGGCCTGAGTGCGTGATTGGCGCCCACGCCGCCTGCCGTGCAGCACACGTGCCGCGGGAGGCACAAGGAAGTCGGGTGTGAGTGGGTGGGCAGCGTGCATGCCACGCGCTGCGCAAGGCGCAGCGCCAGGAAGTCCAGGGAGGGGGCGATGCGTGCGCGGCGCGCGGTTGGCGGCGAGTGGTAGGCGGCGTGCCGTCGGCGGCCGGCCAAAATCGCGATTTCGCTCTATAAATCTCTGCTCGCTTCGCTCGCTCGCAAGAAACAAGCATTTTACAATTCCCTCCGCGGTGGACCGCACAGATTTGCTGCGCACAGGGCTGGATCCGTTCCGCCACGTCGATGTTGGTGTTAGCAAGACACCACACTTCGACAGCGGGTGGTAGTGGTGGCGGTGGTGGGTTGATCTGCAAGAGCTGCCTGGCCCATCCCCTAGAGGCGCAAGCTCTTTTGCGCAGCCATCTCCACTGCGCTCTGGGCATCCACGCTAGCGGCGATCGTCCAGGCAGCGCTGCTTTTGTCCCCAAACACCACGTGGCGCGAACCGGGCCATCAGCCAGCATGATGCGACGGGGAGTCGCGCCTCAGGGGCTGTTAAATCCTGCCCTTCTGTCCCTATCAGCCCCTTGGCAGATGCGGGCGCCAGGGCAGAAAGTAAGGGGTGCCGTACGCGCAACAGCGTACACAGGGCGGACGGAAACTAGACCACGGGAACAGGGCGCACCCGCAGAGAGGAAACTCGCCTCACCTTGTGCCTTGCTTCGGAAGCGGGCTCTGGGCGCAGGGAAGCTGATAGGCGCAAAGGCACCGCGAGCACGAGGCGGGCAGCTGAAATGTGGATGGCGTGCGCCGTGTGCAACACGGTAATATGGCCACCCGGCGAACGGGGACCGAAGGGGCGGGGAACCGGCCCCGCCCGCGGCCCGGGCGCCCCCGGCCCCCGCCCGGGCCCCCGCGCTCCCCGGGATCAGGGCCCCGGCCGCCCGGCCGGCGGCCCGCCCGCCCGACAGCCGGTGCGCCGGCGCCCGCCCGGCGCCCGCCGCGCCGGCCCCGCCCTTCCCGCACGCCCGGCCCCGCCTGCAGACCGACGGCGCCGCGCCCCCCCCCGCGGCGCCCCCGCGCGGCGCCCACCACGCGCGGGCGCGCGTGCTGCGCGGCGCGGCGGGGCCGCGGCGGCTGGGGGGCGCGGGGGGCGAATCCATGCTCTTCATGCAGAAATAGGTGCGAATTCTCTCGACACCACATTCAGTCTTGGAGACGTCAGTTGCTCCATTGCAAGGAGCAGCAGCGCAAATTCGCAAGCGCTACATTCCAACGGATCGCCAACCCATTGAAATCCCCTGAACATCAACAGCGGCGATGCGATCATGTCTTCTCAATAAATCCATGGTTCAGTATTGCAAATACCCATAATGGAGTAGCCCTGGCAGCAGCACCCCGAGCTTTTTTGGACCCTCATGTGCCCACCATTCGGAAACAGATTGTCCTTACATTCGCAGCGCCAGGGCGGCGCCCTCTAGTCACAAAAACTAGTTTGCAGTAGATGCGCCAACAACAACCGGCTGTCCGCACGGTGCCGCGCGGCTAGCATTTGGCGTCATCTAGCTTCTGCCCGTTGCAGCAGCCACCGCTGCTCCTGCTCCGGCGAGGACTGCCTTCGTCGCACAGGTCAAGCCTGCCGCTCTTGATGCAGCATAGATCGAAATACATCAGCGTATTTCATGAAATACCACATTGCATGCAAAAATTAATATGGTCCTGCACTGCTGGACCACAATTGGCCCTTTTTGCGCATGTCGATTGTGAAACAGGATGCCGCAGTGAAGTTTCAGTCATGCGCAGTGGCATACATGGCATACTCAAAAGTGTCAACAAAGGAAATTTATTATCACCAAACGTGCTAATACTGGTTGCAAGTCGTGCGCTTGCCATCTAGCACGTGTTGAACAGACCAGGCGGTCACTTTCAGCCATGCGCAGCTTCTGACAACTTCCAAGCGCCGATGCAGCACGCTAAGCGTCTTACATAGCAAGCCTTGGCACGTCGACATTCTGTGTCATATGTAATTTGAATACACCTGCAGACTGTAGGTTAGCAAAAAGCGATCCAGCAGCAACATTCCCAATGCTGGCCTGCCAGCCTGCGGCATATGAGCCGGCGGCAACGCCGGCCCCTTTGCATTGGTAAAAAATCGGCCAAAGTACATGGTCCAGAAATTCGTGTACCGTGTTGCGCATATCAAAATGGTGTAAAAGTCGTGTGACCATCGTGTACCGATCGTGTACTAATTACAAAATACACATTTGCCGCTGGCACACTGTTGAAATCTTGTAAAACCGTGTGCCTTGCCGTGTTGTCCATTGTTGTCAGGTGGACCACTTTCGTGTACTACACAGGGTCGAATACTACACAATTATAACAATCGTGTAAAATCGTGCTCTGAAGCACCCGATTTGTACACGATATTACCACGATTTTGTCCAATTATACACGGTGTAGAATGGTCGAATTTTTACCAGTGTTGAAGCCAAGAACCCACTGCCGCGGGGCTCGCTGCGGCGGCTGCGGCGGCGATTGCGGCTGCGCCTGCGCCTGCAATGGCCATTGCAGGCGCAATGACCAGACTGAGGAGCATCCTCCACCTGAGCACAACAGCAGAGTGCATCACCGTTCAATCATCACACTTGCAAATGACGTCACCCTTTCACAGAGAATCTGTCGGTGTTCCAAGCCACATTTGCGTGTTTCATTCTGTGTCAATCAATGTAATAATTCTAAAAATACGCCAAATCCCAGCGGGCTGGGCCCTAGCCCGCTGCCTGCGACAAAGTCGGTGGCGCCGCAAAAGTCCCACAGAGGAGCCGCGCGGATTCCAGGCGTGTCCTCTGGACACAAGCATTTCACAATTCCCTGTGCGGTGGACCGCAGAGATTGCTGCACACGGGGTTGGATCTGTCCCGCCACGTCGACATTAGCAAGGCACCACACTGCGACGGCGGGTGGTAGTGGTGGTGGTGGTGGGTTGATCTGCAAGAGCTGCCTGGCCCATCCCCTAGAGGCGCAAGCTCGTTTGTGCAGCCATCTCCACTGCGCCCTGGGCATCCACCCTGGCGGCGATCGTCCAGGCCGCGCTGCCTCTGTCCCCAAGCACCACGTAGCTCGAACCGGGTCGTCAGGCAGCAAGATGCGACCGGGAGTCGCGCCTCAGAGGCTGTTAAATCCTGCCCTTCTATCCCTATCAGCCCCTTGGCAGATGCGCGTCCCAGGGAAGAATGGAAGGGGTGCCATACGCGCAACAGAATACACAGGGCGGACGGAAACTAGACCACGGGAACAGGGCGCACCCGCAGAGAGGAAACTCGCCTCACCTTGTGCCTTGCTGCGGAAGCGGGCTCCGGGCGCAGGGAAGGGAATGGGCACAAAGGCACCGCGAGCAAGAGGCGGGCAGCCGGAATGTGGATGGCGTGCGCCGTGTGCACCACTGTAACTCGCCCGGCTGTCAGGCAGCGACACTCGAGTCTGTCGACTCGGTAGGACGAAGGCGCTGGCGGCTTGAATGTACTGGGCATGCGTCGTGATCAAAACGGGCCCAACGCCGCACTGTCAGCAATCGTCGACAGCGGCTACTTTGCTATCCGATGAATTGGTGCAACGATGTTGACAATAACGTGCCCTCTCTCGTCCATTAATACATGGTGGGCCGCTTTGCCGTCCGAATTGCTCGTTGTTACTGTTCGTGATGTTTTCTATTGCAGTAGGGGCCCAGGTTTAGCGACCTCTTGGATGGCGACCGGACAGGCTAAGCTTAGCGACCAGCCGGACCTTGCCGCAATTCTGTAGTGATCTATTTCACTGCCACAGGCCCCAGCGCCTGCGACTTCGGCAGTGTGAGCCTGTGTGAGCCTGGTATGCCGGGTGTAGGGTGCCCCTACCCTGGCGTCTAGGGCACTGCCCACATCGGCGGCCAGGGTACCCTTTGCACCCGCTGCTTCGGGTCACCCGCTTAGGCAGGTGGCCAGGGTGTCCCCTACACCGGCACATAGGTCAAAGAAAACCGAGCCACGCTTGGTGGGCATATGCAGCCATGTTTGGGCAAGCGCGCGGAACGCTTTGCAGGACTTACAGTACTGATAGGCTGCGTTAGGTACTTCTGGAGGGCTTAAAGTACTGCAGGACAGTGACACCTGAAGTTTCGATTGGAAGAGAGGAGGAGACTGGCAGCTTGAGCGCCGAAAGCGCCGTGCGCAACCAGGATCTACATACGAGCCGTCAGCTGCTGACAATGGCAAGGTTATGCTCGCTCTACAATCGCAATCCGGCACACTAGGAAAAAAGGGCCAAATAACACGTGTACAAACGTGTACAAAGTTTACGGGTTTGTGTTATTCTCGTGTTCTTAGCGTGCAGAACTTTGATGAAATGTGTTTTATGTGTGTTCGCAAAATTGTTATTTGGCCTATTTTTTCCTAGTGGCAGCGGTCACTTGCTGTCCAAGAAATTGGTGCAATGCTCTTACGGTTGAATTGCCTTGCCTCGGTCTTTGGTCGTCTTCTTTCAGCGGCGCTGCTTTCGAGATATTCACATCGGCAACCTCTTCCAAAAGTTTGGGAACATCTGGATTACGGATTTCGCGGTGCAGTGCTGTGGATTTCAGCCAGAAACGGACAGAGATTTGCGCTTTAAAATAGGAAGAGCACGGCTGTCTCTTGCAGTGATGTGCATTGCATAACAATACAATTAATGCTTCTTCTGTACCATATTAATTTCCTGTATTTGAAAAACAATTTGGTGGCAAAAGCTGTCTTTCAGTAAGAAAAGCACGTCAGTATCGCAAAGGTTGACTGCCAAGCACCTTGATCGTTGGTTCTCGGGAAAAGCAGCGAGGCCCAACGCCTGCGTAGTTAACCGAAAAGTGGTTGTTAGGTGCGAATTCCGCATCCACTGAATGCCGCCACGGCTTTCAGCCTCTCCCGTGCCTGCCACTGGTAGCAAACTGCTTGCGATGCCAACTGCGATGTCATTTTGACACAAAATGATGCCGTCACAGTGACTTCGAGGGCATAGAAAGTGGCTGCGATCACTAGGAAAAAAAGGGCCAAATAACACGTTTTTCAGAACGTGTTCCGTCTGAGTTCGTGTTGGAACGTGTTGTACCGCATGTAAACGTGTTGCCACCGTGTTCCCAATTCTCAGCACCAAAGTGTAGCAGCAAAACGTGTTCACTTGCATTGAATCATGTTCAGAACGTGCTCGGATCGTGCTTTAAGTTTCCAACATCCAAGCATCTTTAGGAAAACGTGTTGCACAGCATTCAATTGTGTTTACGTTGTGCTCGTAACGTGTTCGTGACGTGTTGTTAGCTGTCAGCCCATAATCATAAGCTGAGAACGTGTTGGCAGGGAAGTATTGTGTCATGGGCGTGTTTCAGACGTGATCGTGTCATGCTCACAACACAGCAAAGTGCTGCATATTGTTCCATCATATTGAACCCGTGCTCAGATATTGTTTCTGATTTTTTCGTTTCTAACCACAGCTTTAAAAGTTGTGGCAAGCACTTTCTCACTGAGCCATACGTATCTAGGCTTGAGCACCATCCAAACCAAATCCAAGTGTGCCAACAAATCCTAAGGTTCCCGCCCGATGACCCTGATCCTGAGTTAGACACATTCAATCCACTTCATTCTGTGAATTCCGCTTGAATGCACCACTGAAGTGGTACATTGGACACAAGGAAATGATGCGTTGGGGCACAAGAGCAAAATGCTCCCAACACGTTGCGAACGCGCTGGCAACACGTTTCAAACACACTTTCAGCACGTTCCTACACGACGCCGAAACCGCTGTCGACCCTGCCCCGTGGTCGGGGCACTATCGTGGCACGTCCATCGATGGATGGATCCGCAGTGCGCAGGCGCGCTGAAATGGGCTCGGCATGCCCTGGGACAAAGTCACCTCCGAGGCCGGGCTGATGTCGCCGTGGTTAATGGTGGGCCGTCGCCGGGCACGCGTATCGCATGGCGCCCAGTGTCGATATACCCTGTAATGCGCGACCACTTCCTGCATTTGATGACACGGCAGGGTGGCGTCTGAAGCCGTTGACTGCGTGGGGCCACGCGGGTCGGGCGATACTGGCTGTTGTGAGCATGTTCGGCCACGGTGCGGCATTTGGGACTCTCGTGGGAGGCATACCTGCTGAAGCGTGGAGCAACTGTTTGTGAAAGTGCCTTTGCTCTTGATCCAAAGTCTTCCGCAGGCCTTGTAGATCTGTGCCTTGGATATTTACCGGTGTCCCTGCTGTGGAGCGCAGCGCCGGCCGAACCTTGGAGCGTGCGCAATTCTTCTGGATGTTCCAAAGAATGAGGACAGACCGCGGTGGGGCTGTGTCAGCTGAGTTTCAGCGCTGGCTCCGTGTTCGCTCGAGGCCCCTTCCGACAGCCAAGGTGTTGCTGTGCAACTTGGCCCGTCATGCAGAAGGCACATCAACAGCTCAACCTGCAACAACTCAAGGTGAGCGGCACACAGCATGGGGGGCACACTTGGTAAGACAGTTCGGAAAAGTCCTGATCGATGGACCAGCCAGTTGGTATGCAGTGGCACCTTGCAATGTTCTGCATATGTGTATATATGAGCTGGTGGTAAATGAGCTGTTTCTCAACATGCATATGCACTGGTATTCACTATGCCATGTCTTACGTTTGAGATGGAGTACGCTGTACAGCAGCTCACTGTGTCAGATATACAAATGTATTGCACTCTGCAACGAATTCCGGAAGACTACCAGCAGTAGCTACTGCACCCAGCCTCACGCGGGATGGTGGTGTTCTGAAATGGCTGTGGGACTGAGTACTTCCCATTGGGCTGAAGGG
Source organism: Ostreobium quekettii (assembly GCA_905146915.1). Taxonomy (NCBI): domain Eukaryota; kingdom Viridiplantae; phylum Chlorophyta; class Ulvophyceae; order Bryopsidales; family Ostreobiaceae; genus Ostreobium; species Ostreobium quekettii. Next base: position 16,842 of record CAJHUC010003062.1, on the reverse strand, counting down.
ACTGGGCGTACCTCACTGGGAGGTTGCGCATAGCGGGGTGCATCAATGGTTGGCTTGCGTGAGCCTCTGGTTGGCCAAGCATTCTATTGCTCTAGGGATGTAGGGTAGCACACTTCTGTGTCACTCCCCACCACAGAGATTCCTGCCTAACCTCAAGTGTACTGCTGCGGGTGCGAAGTGGTGCTGCCATTTGAGTTGAAAATGTGTGCAAGCTACCAGGAGCGCAACAGCATGGACCCCCTCCTCTGAACATAGCAATTTTTAGGAATCCAGGTGGGAGATTGTCATTACAGGTGTAAACCGGGATTGGGTGTGACAAGTTATAACTTACAACGTGACCTATCAGCGGCAGTGCATTTCGATGCAAATCCAGGAGATGAGAAGATATCCCAACGTTAGGAGAACCCATTCTCAATTACTGGCAGGGGTGTTCTGAAAGCCGTTGACTGCCCAGTACCCAGGAATCCAATGCCAGTCTGTTGGAAACGCAGCTTGCAGGTCTGCCCGAGTAACTATCCTCCTCTTGTATCGAGTCTGCCTGAGTGTGAAATGTTCATCCAAGTCAACGACAGCCACATTGGTTGGGACCACACAGTTCAGCGGCCATGCCGCAAACCTGTACCCATTCTCTTCTGACGTGGACAGGAACTTGTCACGCATGATCAATGGGAGGTCTGAGACTGGAGTGGACGCCGGTGTAGGCGATGCACACCATTTCGCAACCCCAAAATGGAGAACAGTACATCCTGGCTGTCCAGTGTACTCCCATAGTGGAACAACTTGTAGAAAAGATTGAAATTGGCCAACCCATACTGAAAAATCCCCAGCAGCAACATCCTCTGAGCTGACAAATGGCAAGAAGTAAGAATTGTTGCTACTCACACTGCTGTCCAGGGCTTTTGTCCTGAAATCTGACCCACCTATCTTCGGCCTGGTGTACGTGGTCACGTTCCGATGTGGTCCTTGCATCATCAGCATATCCTGTTCATTCAGGTCAGATGTATTCTGAACTTCAAGGCTCCACTTGTGCCATTCTCGCAGTGCTGCCCACCATTGCTGAAGGGAAACGGGCTCCGCGATGCCCTTGTCGTTCTTGTAGCTGTCCCACTGCTCATGGTATTGCCTGGCAGGTTCAACATCATCCACCTACAGAAATGTGAGGTGCAGCGATACAAGGACCGCCTGTTGCAGTCTGTTCAATTGTTGCCCATCACTGGCATCAGGTCTGAAACCCACCACGCTGGCTCCTCCATGCAGCGATGATTGCACCCGGCCATATGTCGTGTACTCGATGCTGGGTCGTGTCAGCTGTTCTAGATCATCACATGTCTCTGACTCACTAAGCATTTTGGTGGCAAAAGCGTAATAATCAGGGTGGCATGCTTGGTGCAGCCTCGCACTGATGCTTGTGGCATAGTGATTTTCCAAACTTGCAATAGGAGCAGCCCTGGGCAGCACAACATTGTTGGATCTTGAACAACAATGCTGCAAGAGGTGACATGGCGTTTATGTTGCAGTTGCACAAATGGGAAACGCTGCCATGAAATGGCGCTGAACCTGCTAGAGCGACTGGCTGTTGCATGGCCATTCACTGTCACATAAGGTGGCTGCTCGGCGGGACACTGACGTTCAGCATCTGTAGCTTTGGGGCTGGCTTTAGCTCTGTTTGCTGAATAGTATGCTGTGTTGATTCTCTTGTGTTCACTGCTAGTAGGTAGTGAGTCTGTCTTGCTGTAAGCTCAAACCATTGAGCTTGATGTCCATCAAGTTACCGCTGATGCTGATGGACACCTGTATGTTGTGGAGGTAGTTTCTCTATGAACCAGTCACAAAGGGCACATTTGAGTGCTTGTGCACACAATGACCTGACATGATCGTCACTCCTTTCTCCCCAGGGCTAATGGTTTTTCTCCAAAAGACTGGCATCTACAGCTGGGTTGAAGTGTCAGCTCATCTGCACCCCTTGTTTTAGCCCTACTGAACAGCCAGGGTGCACATGCTGCTTTCCACCCTGATTATGGCCATGTCACTGGTGCCCCTCATCGCCCACACGTTAATGCTCATTGCAAGTGAGAAATGCCATCTCATATTTAGAAGCATAAACCAGAAAGGTGACATGGCTGTGCTTGCTGGAAGGGGTGAAATCGTTTTTAGAATTCGAAGGATAAGCAACGTTGGTGAAGACACACTAATGGCCAAGCTAAAGCTTCCCCTGCAACACATTCCTCATATGCTCTGCAGTTTGCCTGTTGTCTTCAGGTGTGAATGTGCAAAAATGCTTCCTCTCTTGTGCGACTTCGTTGCAGCGTGGTGCAGCGTTGCACCTTCGTGTGTGCCTTTTGCATCTTGGCTGTCCTGGCCGCCCCTTGTGGCTCTCTTTAAATGAAATCTTCAACATCTGACTATGGTGTTTTTTACTGCAGGCCTTCCGTGTACACAATTCCCTTGCCCTGCCAAGGGCGGCGATTGCTTATCGACATCATCCCAATGCAGGGGCCTGAGATAGAATCATAGTAAGTGTGGGATTAGCGTCTCTCATATGGTTAGATTGGCGACATGCAGTCTTGCTTGGCAGCAGACTCTGTGTATGCCTCAGTTGTTAGTGGATTCAATGTCATGCACACCTGTGGTTGATGCACAACTGAAACGGAAAAACCCTTGATCAGGGGTTGTTCTTCGAGTACTGCGAAGTCAGTGGGTTGCGACGTGAAGAGTTCTGCACTGGAGCTACAGAGAAGCAGGGGATCGAAGGGCTTCGATCCACTCGATCCCACGTGCGGGCATGCCGCGATCAAGAGACGTGCTAATAGCTTTCGTAACTGGCTCCCGCCGATGCTGCATACGCAGCCTTTGCGGGCGTCCACGGATCCCCACTTTGCCTGCATGCACTTGTACTCATCCTGAGTTCATATGGCTGCTATCACCATTCCACCACCACATACAGTTGTGCTTCACAGTTCCTCCAACAGGCTGTCGTAGCAGAAAACGCTTTGCCCGCCAACCATGAAACGCCCGCTGCTCTCTTGTGTTTTGGGCTAAGTTGAGGGACAGGCGTTGCCAATACGCGACAGCCAATCGCCATCCGGAAGACGAGCATGTTTGCCGCTGATTCTGGCGATCTTAACGCAACGGCAGTCGCTGCGCCTTCGTCAACCTACGCCTTGTTCTACTCGACGCTCCAGAACGCAGCCTGGCGTCCCCTTTTGCGCTCCCGCACACTCAGATACATGTACAGATGACACTCGCAGTGCTATGCCACTGTTAGGGCCAAGTACAGAAAACAGGTGCCAGATATGCCCTCCCAGTGTACAAACGACCTGTAGTCTTGCAGCCGCAGCCATTTTTCACAGCACCAAATCCAGCGACCAGGATGTCTGTCACGACGGGCGAGAAAAAGGGACGACGACAAACGGTATGGGGGAGGAGCAGCTCGCTGCCAAGCCCAAGACCTGTCTGACCGCCGCAAATACTGACTTGCGCAGCGACCCAAGGAGCCACCCATCATCGTGAGCACGCCCTCACGTGTGGCGCTCATCAGCGCTGGGCGGTGCGTGCACTCGCACAAGGCAAGTGGAAGGTGGGAAGAGGTGCGCTGTTGAGGCTAACGTGGCACGAGATGGCGGCGCAGGTTTCCTTGGTTTTGCAGGTGGCATCCGGGGGACGTTGAGGCATCATGGGCACGAGCAACGCAAACCAACACAAGAACTTGGCGGGGAGTTGCAGAGGGTGGGGGGAAGGCGGGGGAATAGTTTGTAGATCGTGCTTGTAAACAGTTGATGCCGCTTTGGTGTTGTCTCGGCCCTCTCCATCAATTCCCACATTGCATCGAATTCCATCGTGGGAGCGTGCGACGATCGTTGCGACGATTCTTGTCAATGGTTTGAGGCACCCGCACTCCGATCGCAGAGGGAGTGACCACGGCGGTGTAGATCGCAGGTGGCGAAAGTTCCTCAAAGGCAGATCTGCCAGTGGACAGATCCTTCCGGCGGCGCCAGGCCCGGCGCGAAACACGTTTGGATATGTGCAACACGACGACACAACACATTCCGGACGACACAACGCATACCGAACAGCGCGATTGCAATGCACAGCACATTGGGAACAACACGATTGTAACACACATCACAGTCCGAACAACACGAATGTAACACACATCACAGTCCGAACAACACGAATGTAACACACATCACAGTCCGAACAACACGATTGTAATACACAACACATTCCCTACAACACGATTGTAACACATGCTACGGCTGGTGTTGCACATTTTTTTTCGTGTAGCACAGCACACATGTGTTAGAGCACATTCCTCCTGTGGAACACAGCCATAACACACATTATATAATGCAATACATGTAGTGCAAATGCATCACTGCATTTAACACAAAAGGAACATGAAACTCAACACAAAACTGAAATTCTAAACACATTGTTATTGTGTTATTTGGAATACACAGGAACGTGCGCAACACATTTAATGAACGTGTAGAACACTAAGAGCACGTGGGGAACACAAATCCAACACAAAACCGTAAACTTTGTACACGATTTATAATGTGTACCTTGAAACATAGCAACACACTTTGGAACACAAATTAACACGTTCTTGGACAACACATTTTAGCCTATTGCAATAAAACACATTTTGAACACATTCACTCAAGTGTGAACCACCGAAAAAGTGTGCAAAAGACAACACATTTTATCAACGTGTTACACACTGAGAGCACAAAAATAACACAAACCCGCAAACTTTGTACACAAAAATAGTGTGTTCTTACTCCATGAGCATATTTGCACAACACGTGTTGCAGTTCCTGAACGTGTTCCCAATAACACTTTTTGGCAATTTTCAACACATTCTGAGCACATTTTGAACACGTTTCGCCCAGCTATAACACATTTGAACACGTGTTATTTGGCCCTTTTTTCCTAGTGGATGGCATCAATTTCGTGTCAAAATGGCATCGCAGGCTTGTTGTTTTCTTCTAGTGTACGAATGGCAAGCCAAGTCACTACCGCCATCGCAGTGAAGGACTACGACCAGCACGTATCATGGAATACACGCTCCATCATGTTTGAATGGTCATCTTAGAAAACCGCCGTCCAGCGCTGACGATGCTGGAAATCATTGCCCTCCCCGTGCTGCCAAATCCACACTACTCAACGGATTGACTGGAACTTGTAACTGTGTACTTCAAACTCACGGGCACAATCGGTTTGACAATGCCTAAAATGAGCTTGCGACACGGCTGGCTCTCACTCAAAGTACGCAATAATGCGCTTGTATTTTGGAAAAGAAATGGAATTGCACCTGGCGAACCAGTGGCCACGAACTGCGGCCTACATCCCGGGGATATTCCATCCGCGCGTCCCGACGCCAAGGATTGGGCACAATGTAGATGAAGCGAGGAGCAAGTGGAGATGAAGGAAATCCGTAAAGCGGTAGCAAAGCACCTCGCTGATTCGTGGTGCAGCGGGGTATGTATATGCACGCGCACATGTGCGTGCACTGCGCCATTGGCATGACGGAAGGCTATTAGCACCAACGTTCCCATCGAGCCAGTATTGCTGGATCTGGTTTTGCTGCGTGCCGTGGAAACATGCCAAACGGTGCGACAGAGGCTGTAGCACGTTTGCATGAGCTGCGTCACTAGGGAATGGTGATATGGGACCATGAATAATCGATTCCGAACACAATATCTGCTTGGTTTTCACTCCCATCACCGCCTACTAGGTGCACGGGCTGTGTTTTGTCATTTTGTGATAATTTTGTGATAAATGTAATCCATGGATTTTGATGATGATGATGATGAGCTGCGCCATGGATTGGTGGGATACTGACCGACTGAACTTAAATGTCGTCGGCGTTGCAATTCTCCCCCTGCGCTCTAGTTCAAGCCCTTGCAACAGTGGTATAGCTGCAACCCTGATGCTGCTGCAAGAAACAAATGTGCGTGTAGAGCATGAGAGTTTTGCCTATGCAATAGTCGCTGCTGTGAAGGTAGTAGTCAATGACGTTTTGGGCTGCTTGGACATGGACACTGAATTGGCATGCCATTAAGCTGCAATTGCCAAGGATTCTGTTGTATTTTTTAAATGAATTTAATGTCCTAAATAGAAGGACTGAGTACTAAGCGTGTTCTTCCTTATTACTAACTTTAACCATACCCGTAACTCCCAAGTTTGTTTGCAATCCATGTGTCGATGCTCTGTTTGGTTACAACTGTTGAGCGACCAGCATTACGTCAAAATTTTTTGGCATGATGTTATGAACCCATCTCAGGACACTGAACGGCAACATTTTGGCCCTTGCTCTGACACATAGAGGGCTGGAGAAAAGCAGGCAAACTCTGCAGCAACAGATTTAAATTCCATCTAAATTGTATCTACCAAGCCTCTTGAAAATTAGCCCATTCGAAGTTTAATCGAGTTTTGCCTATTGAGTTTGTAGCTCAGTTACTTGCATGTACCACCAGACCACCGATTTTTGGGTCACTATGCATAAATAATGAGGAAAATGTGACAAGTGTTATTCCGCAGTGTTATTATTCATCGACACCTATACAACAATACAATTATGCACAGCATTGGCGAACTGCCAGACAAATGCTGTACGGCCACTATTCCCCTCGCAAACATGTGAGAAGACACAATGGTACACCGCACGTATATTCTCTCGAGTTGGGAGTGCGGCATAAACGGCATCCGCGACATTCTCCCTGCCAAAGGGACGACGTCGATCATCATCGATCACCGATGGTGTGATGGCGGCGACTTGAAGTTTGCAGCCCACCTGTCAGGGATCCTTGGTTTCAACGTAGGCTCTGAGGCGGTTGTCGGCCAGAATGTTGTTCATTACCTGGATGCTGTGCAGCCTTTTTTTACATTGAGTTTGTTCGAGACGCCCTATCTGGTGGTGAGCATTTTTTCTGTCGTAGCGTTGTGCGGGAGCAGAGTCAAAAGCTGTGCCTAGCACTGACGAAAACTGAGAATATCCGTGGCAGGAGCATGCCGGTTCATGAACCAAACGCTCACGGAACAATAGCGATTTCCACCAAGGTGCTCCAACATCAGTAGAGATTCCAGATAGCAGGAGCACTACCATTGGGTGCACCGACTTTGTTTTGGTAGTGTTGGCCATTCCAGGCCAATTCGCCTCACCACTGGTATCGCCAGCACTGCTGATATGCCCAGTGTGAGATCTCACAAAGATCTATCTTTCCTTTGCTTCCTTTCCTGCTTGAATCTGTGCATCAAATGGAGTTGCCAGCACCTCGGTCTCATTCTCCTTGTGCAGAGGGCGATGTGGTCTGAAAATTTGGCCCATGAAGGCAACCCTGCCGCGGGTAGCCGCATTTGACCGATGGGAGATGGCCTGAAGAGTCGCAAGCCGCGAATATGGTTGACAGAAAACAAAGCCCCAGATTGTGAAAACAGTAAAATGTGGTACTCACATGTCTGCAATAGTACAAAGTTTGGTCCTTTGTGCCTAGTGAAACACGCCAACTGAAACGAATCAATCGACTCAACAACTGGTACTAACAGAAAGAGGATCAAACAGCACATTTTGCGTACACATCTGTAGTGCATTTCTTCAGCGTTTTGCGTGCTGGAAACACGGAAGCACACCGTGCTCGTAAACTTTGTACGCATTTGAACACGCTTTATTTGGACCTTGTTTTCCTAGTGTGGGGGAAGCTATCTCAGGACAGCAGTTCGTGACTCTATATAGAAGACGCAGCGCACAGGAACGACGGTGATAGACGCCTGGCGCGCTGCCATCGCCAATTGCCTCATGGAAGGCAATTTTAATAGATTCCAGAATGGCGGGTATGGCATCCGGAAAGCCGCTCGACAGATGCAGGCATGTGTCCTTGGCATGTGCGCACGATCAGGGCCAAGTGGTATCCCTTCGTGCAACCGGAGGGGCACGCGGCGAAACTTTGGCAGTGCGATTGGCAACAGGACCTCGGAGATGAGGACGCTGGTGAATGGGGAGAGAGGAAATTTGCTCAGTTTAAACTCACCTCCTGCCTTCGTGGCTCGCTTCCAAAACAGCCTCTGGCAAAGGTACCGCGAGCAAGGGGCAAGCAGAGTAAAAGGTGCTGGTTGTGCGACGTGCGCAACACAGGTCACTGGAGGGACTGCCAGGCAGCGTCGCTTAAGTCTGTCTATTCGATAGCTATCGAATCCTTTAGGAGGAAGGCTCTGGCAGACTGACTGTGCATTGTGTACATAATCGCACTTCTATCATCGCCCACAGGATGCAAGAGAGTAATTGCGTCTTGACAAAAGGATCACAGATGCAATAAGCGTTGCAAGCCCGTTGCTTTGCATCTTTTTGCTGCTGAACCTGATGATTTGAGCCTGCTGAGGGCATGCACATAATTAAACAATTTTTTTATGCAGATCTCCGTCCTTTCGGTTGTGCCAAAAGAAAATACCCACGCATTTACAGTGCTCGTTTGCAGCCCCCCACAAGGTCCCATGGCAAATTCTTACAATCCTGGAATCTGAAGTGATGCAAAACCCATATAGCCCATATAACACATATGTGCGTGTCTTTTCTACTGAATCCTTCCTGCAAATCGCGCATGCTACACCCCATGCTCACTGCACAACGATGGATCGATGCACATTGATGGATATCGAACATTCCCCGTCCAGGAATTTGTGACACAGGCGTTTCTGCAATCCACTGCGTCACCATAAATTGCAGCCGAACGCGACAGCGAGCCTGATGACCCTGAGGCCCTTCAGAGCACATTTTTTAGCACGCTTGGCGCTTTTCGCAAGCCCCACACCGACCTTGCGTCTGAACAGCTCGGATACTTTGTTAGACGGCTCTGTTTCCTTGCCCTAAAGCTGCGCACCCAGCAGCAGCGACAAGACCCCGTTTCTGCAGCCACGCCAACAATTCGTGGTTTTCTTTCTGGCTTCAGGCTCCTTGCCACCAGGTAATTCTAAATCCTCAGTGCTTTTTGGATTTAATTGAACTTTTGAACTGTACACTCCAAAATCGCAGACACGAGCTTTTTAGAATTCTATTGAAAACTGAAGTTCACGGTAGAGAAAAAATCCACCGAAGGTATAGGAGATAGCTCACCAAAGATATGCTTCGATGTATAAAACAATTATTATGGGACACAATAAATACAGACAATGATGCAAGAGTTAATAGAAAACTCGATACAAATAAGGCAACATAGTTTTCGAACATCGGGCAGTTCTTAGTATTTAGGTGTATCCTTCCTGCAAATTTGTCTGATTTGCGTTAGGTCTTCGACATTTTCCAGAACGCTTGTACGAATTCTGTCAAGGGAAAGAGTTTTTGCCTATGAGGGCTCGTGGGCAAATGTCAGGCAGACGCAAAAGTTCTCTTTGGCGGATATGGAAATCCGCATGCACGGCAGCTGATAGGTAACTCTAACGATTCACAGCGCCAGCGGGCGAATCCATGCTCTTCATGCAGAAACAGGTGCAAATTCTCTCGGCACCACATTCGGTCTTGGAGACGTCAGTTGCTCCATTGCAAGGAGCAGCAGCGCAAATTCGCAAACGCTACATTCCAATGGATCGCCAACCCATTGGAATCCCTGAACATCAACTGCGGCGATGCGAACATGCCTTCTCAATAAATCCATGGTTCAGTACTGCAAATACCCGCAATGGAGCAGCCCTGGCAGCAGCACCCCGAGCTTTTTTGGACCCTCGTGTGCCCACCATTCGGAAACAGATTGTCCTTACATTCGCAGCGCCGGGGCGGGGCGCCCTCAAGTCACAAAAAATAGTCTGCAGTAGACGCGCCAACGACAACCGGCTGTCCGCACGGCGCCGCGCGGCTAGCATTAGGCGTCATCTTCAGGGCCTTGAGCGTGTCCTCCCATGGCGCTAGCCTCTGCCCGTTGCGGCAGCCACCACTGCTCCTGCTCCGGCGAGTATTACCTTCGTTGTACAGGCCAAGCCTGCCGCTCCTGATGCACCATAGATCGAAATACATCAGCGCATTTCACGAAATGCTACATTGCATGCTAAAATTGATATGGTCCAGCACTCCCGGACCACAATTGGCCCTTTTTGCGCATGTCGATTGTGATACATTGTCCATTGTGATGCAGTGAGGATTGAGTCATGCAGAGTGGCATACGTGGACCAATCGCCAATAAAATTTCCTGTTTTCGAGAGTGTCAACAAAGGAAATTTATCATCACTCAACGTGCTAATATTGCAAGTCGTGCAAGTCGTTTGCAAGTCGGTTGCAAGTCGTGCGCTAACAGCCTATAGCCTAGTTAGCATGCGTTGCACAGACCAAGCAGTCATTTTCAGCCATGGGCAGCTTCTGAGAGGTCAGGCTGACAATTTCCAAGCACCGATGCAAGACGCTAAGCGTCTTACACGGCAAGCCTTGGCATGTTGACAACCTGTGGCATATGTAGCTTGAACACACCTGCAGACTGTAGAGTAGCAAAAAGCGAACCCGCTGCAACATTCCCAATGCTCGCCTGCCAGGCTGCGGCATATGAGCCGGCGGCAACGCCGGCTGCTTTGAAGCCAAGAAGCCATATTGCTGCGGGGGCCGCCACGGCAGCGATTGTGCCTCCAATGACCACGTTGACGAGCATCCTCCACCTGAGCACAGCAGCAGAGTGCATCATCGTTCAAGCATCGCACTTGCAATGACGTCACCCTTTCCAGAGAATCTGTCTGTGAATTCAGTGCCCAATATTCCAAGCCACATTTGCATGTTTCATTCTGTGTCAATCAATATAATGATTCTAACAATGCCGTTAATCGCGGGGCGCCTGGATACGCCAAGCCCCGCTCCAGCGGGCTCGGCCCTAGCACGCTGCCTGCGACAAAGTCGGTGGCGCCGCAAAAGTCCCACAGAGGAGCCGCACGGATTCCTGGCAAGTCCTCTGGACACAAGCATTTCACAATTCCCTCCGCGCTGGACCGCACAGATTTGCTGCGCACAGGGCTGGATCCGTTCCTCCACGCGTCGACGTACGTCGACGTTGGTGTTAGCAAGACACCGCACTTCGACGACGGGTGGTAGTGGCGGCGGTGGTGTGTTGATCTGCAGGAGCTGCCTGGCCCATCCCCTACAGGCGCAAGCTCTTTTGTGCAGCCATCTCCACTGCCCTGGGCATCCATGCTAGCGGCGATCGTCCAGGCAGCGCTGCTTTTGTCCCCAAACACCGCGTGGTGCGAACCCCGTCGTCAGACAGCAAGATGGGACGAAGAGTCGCGCCTCAGAACCTGTTGAATCCTGCCCATCTGTCCCTATCAGCCCCTTGGCAGATGCGCACATCGGGCGGAAGAGGGTGACCGGTGCACCCGCAGAGAGGAATCTCGCCTCACCTTTGCTTCTAAAGCGGGCTCTGGGCGCAGGGAAGGCGATAGGCGCAAAGGCACCGCGAGCAAGAGGCGGGCAGCCGAAATGTGGATGGCCTGCGCCGTGTGCAACACGGATAACTGCCGGCCAGCTGTCGGACACTCGAGTCTGTCGATTCGATAGGATGAAGGCGCTGACGGCTTGAATGTACTGGGCATCCGCCGTGTTCAACACGGACCCAACGCCACGCTGTCAGCAATCGTCAACAGCGGCTACTTTGCTATCCAATGAATTGGTGCTGACGAAGGGATCGAGGGGTTGGCGATCCCTGAACGGGAATTGTACGTCGAGTCCATGGCAACGGTTTACAGCCAAGGCAAAAGGACAACAGAAGTTCTGTCCTTTATGTTCAGTCCGTTCATCAACATCCTTAATGCAATTGCTAGTGCTTCATCATCATTTCATGCATTCAGTTATTAGTTAATTATTAATTACACTCAATCAGTTCCAGCCGTAACAGTGCAACGACGTTAAAAATAACGTGCCCTCTCATCCATTGATAGATGGTGGGCCGTCCGAATTGTTCGTTGTTATTGTTCATGATGTTTTCCATTCCAGAAGGGGCCCAGGCTTAGCGACCACTTGGATGGCGACCGGGCAGGCTTAGCGACCAGCTGGACCTTGTCACAATTCTGTAGTAATCTATTTCACTGCCACAGGCACCAGCGCCTGCGATTTCAGCACCAAAAAGCCAGTGTGACCCTGGTATACCGGATGTAGGGTACCCCTACCCTGGCGTCTAGGGCAATGCCTACACCGGCGGCCAGGGTACCCCTCACACCGGCTGCTTCTGGTCACCCGCTTAAGCAGGTGGCCAGGCTGCCCCCCTACATAGCGCATATGGGATAAAGAGAACCGAACCACGCTTGGTGGGCATATGTAGACATGTTTGGGGAAGCGCACGGGACGCTTTGCGGGACTTACAGTACTGCTAGGTTGCGTCAGGCACTGCTGAAGGGCTTAAAGTACTGCAGGACAGTGACACCTGAAGTTTCGTCTGGAAGAGAGGAGGAGACTGGCAGCTTGAACGCCGAAAGCGCCGTGCGCAGCAAGGATCTACCTACGAGGTGTCAGCTGGTGACAACGGCAAGGTTGTGTGTGGTCGTTCTCCAATATTGGAGATTAATCGCAATCCGGCAGCGGTCACTTGCTGTCCAAGGAATTGGTGCAATGTTCTTGCGGTTGAATTGCCTTGCCTCGGTCTTTGGTCGCCTTCTTTCAGCGGCGCTGCTTTCAAGATATTTATATCGGCAATCTCTTCCACAAGTTTGGGAACCGTTGGATTACGGATTTTGGGGTGCAGTGCCAGCAAGCGGATTTTTGGCTGAAATCCACAGCGCTGTGGATTTCAGCCAAAAATGGATGGAGACTTGCGCTTCAAAATAGGAAGAGCATGGCTATCTCGTGTAATGATATGCATTGAATAATAGCACAATTAACACTTCTTTTGTACCATATTAATTTCCTATATTTCCTATATTTGAAGAACAATTTGATGACAAAAGCTGTCTTTCAGTAGGAAAAGTACCTCAATATCGCAAAGGTTGAGTCTCAAACACCTCGATCATTGGTTCTCGAGGAAGAATAGTGAGGCCTAACGCCTGCGGAGTTACCCGAAAACTGGTTCCTAGGTGCGAGACGCGCATGTGAATTCCGCATCCAGTGAATGCCGCCACGGCTTTCAGCCTCTCCCGTGCCTACAAGTGGCAAGCCAAGTCACTACCGTCTTTCAAGATGAAGGGCGACGACCAGCACTTGTCATCGAATACACCCTCGATCATGTTTGAGTGGTCATCTTAGAAAACCGCCGTCCAGCGTTGACGATGCTGGAAATCATTGCCCTCCACGTGCTGCCAAATCCGCAGTACTCAACGGACTGACTGGAACTTGTAACTGTGTGCTTCAAACTCACAGGCACAATCGGTTTGGCAATGCTTTAAATGAGCTTGAGACACGGCTGGCTCTCACTCAAAATACTCAATAATGCGCGCGTATTTCGGAAAGGAAATGGAATTGCACCTGGCGAAGCAGCGGCCACGACCTGCGGCCTACATCCCGGGGACATCCGATCCGCACGTCCCGACACCAACGATTGGGAACGCTGTAGATGAAGCGAGGAGCAAGTGGAAATGAAGGAGATCCATAAAACGGTAGCAAAGCACTTCGTGGATTGGTGGTGGAGCGGGGTATGTATAGCACGCGCACATGTGCGTGCACTGAGCCATTGTCATGACGGAAGGCTGTGAGCGCCAATGTTCCCACCGGGCCGGCATTACTGGATCTGGTTTCGCTGTGTGCCGTGGAAACATGCCAGACGGTGCGACAGAGGATGTAACGCGTTTGAATGAGCTGCACCGTGGATTGGTGGGATACTGACCGACTGAACTTACCTGTCGTTGGCGTTGCAATTTTCCCCCTGCGCTCTAGCTCAAGCACTTGCAAGAGGGTGATATATGCCACCCTGATGCTCTTGCAAGAAACAAATATGTGGGCACAGAACGAGAGCTTTTCTCATGCAATAATCGCTGCTGTGGAGGTAGTAACCAATGACGTTATTGGCGTTATTGGCTGCTTGGACATGGACACTAACTCTTTGAATTTACATGCCACTAAGCTGCAATTGCGAAGAATTCTGCTGTATTTTTAGATGCATTTTAGGTCCTAAATAGAAACACTGAGTACTAAGCATGTTCTTCCTAATTACTAAAATTAACCATATTCGTAGTTCCCAAGCTTGTTTGCAATCCATGTGTCGATGCTCAGTTTGGTTACAGCTGTTGAGCGACCAGATTTACGTCAAAACTTTGGGCATGATGTTATGAACGCAACTCAGTGCACTGCACGGCAACATTTTGGCCCTTGCTTCGACATTTCGAGGGCTGGAGAAAAGCAATTAAACTCTGCAGCAGCAGATTTTAATTCCACCTAAATTTTATCTACCAAACCTCTTGAAAATGAGCCCATTTGAAGTTTAATCGAACTTTGCCTATTGAGTTTGTTGCTCAGTTGCTTCCATGTACCACCAAAACCACTGAGTTTTGGGTCATCATGCATAGATAATGAAGAAATGTGTCAAGTGCTAATCCGTAGAGTTATTATTCATCGACACCTATGCCACAATACAATTATGCACGGCGTTGGCGAGCTGCCAGACAGATGCTGTACGACCACTATTCCCCTCGCAAACATGTGAGAAGACACAATGGTACACCGCACGTATATTCTCTCGAGTTGGGAGTGCGGCATAAACGGCATCCGCAACATTCTCCCTGCCAAAGGGACGATGTCGATTATGATGTGATGGCGGCAACTTGAAGTTTGCAGCCCACCTGTGTGGTGGTGAGTGTTTTTCCTTTCGTAGCGTTGTGCGGGAGCAGAGTCGAAAACTGTGCCTAGCATTGACGAAAACTGAGCATATTCCTGGCAGGAACATGCCGTTTCATGAACCAAAGTCTCATGGAACAATAGCGACTTCCACCAAGGTGCTCCAACATCAGTGGAGATTCCAGATAACAGGGGCACTGCCATTGGGTGCACCGACTTTATTTTGGTACCGTTGGCCCTTCCAGGCCAATTCGGGGCACCACTGGTGTCGCCAGCGCTGCTGCTGTGCTCAGTGTGAGATATTTACTTTGCTTCCTTTCCTGCTTGAGTATGTGCATCGAATGGAGTTGCCAACACCTCGGTCTCGTTCCGCCTGTGCAGAGGGCGATGTGGTCTGAAAATTTGGCCCATGAAGGCAACCCTGCCGCAGGTAGCCACATTTGACCGATGGCACATGGCCTGAAGTGCCGGAAGCCAGGAATATGATTGAGAAAAAACGAGACCCCAGACTGTGAAAACAATAAAACGTGGTACTCACATGTCTGAAATAGTAAAAAGACACTTTTGTGCTGCTGTCAATGGAGCACCCTTGTACAAGCCACAGTCTGCGCCGCTGCATGTCCTGACGGCATGCGCACAGTCAACGAGTGCCCTGTTCTGCAGATCCCATGTTCTTACAATTCTGGTACGCATTTTCGCAGATCTGAGACAATCAGAGGTGCCCAAGCCTTTGCAAAGCTCATATTCATTTCCCCATAAGTTTCCAAAAATGCTCGCAAACATGGCACCTATAGTGTTGAAACAACGCACTTGCATGTTGTTTCTTCTGAATCCCTTCCTGAAATTCAAAAATACTACTTCGCATTTACATTTCCAAACTATGGAGTCACACCTCCATACAGTTTATCTCCCTTCAACACAAATTTACCACTACTTTGAGATTCCTGCTCCTGTCACGAAGGAGATTCTACCTTGCCGTTCCGTCACTACCATGCACCTGTGGTTCTGGCCGGAAGCAGGTATCAATTGTCAGAAGGATCGTCGTCCTCTTCATCACAAATAGAAAATCGTCGTCCTCACAGTCGTAATCACAATCACCTTGGCATTCCCCGCTGTCGACATGTACCGAGTGATCGGCCTTCCTGCCTGACGATTCCATCGCTCAGCGTCAGGTATGGGCGCCGGCATGACTTCAATCTTTTATATTTTTAATACAATATACTGCAATAAATATTCGAACAATCGACAATTGGTTTTCTTGGGATATTGCCACGATCCTCGTTTTATATGCATTTGTCACAATAAGCATTACGATGATGGGCGAGGCATGCAATGCAAGAGTGCAATGTATCACTCTAATTCTGTGCCTGCAACACGGACATTACAAGAGAGTTTTGCATAGGTTCGAGCCACGCATACGTTCATGCACTTTGAAGTCATTCTTTCTTCAGCACAGAGCTGGGCAGCCAAGAGCATGGCACGGAACAGTCACCAGCAATGCAGGGCGTAAATGCAGCGCTTCCAACAACAGCACAGGACAACACCTACTTGTTTCATTGTTTACGAAAGTGATTACATGAGTTTTCCGCGGGGAGTGAATTCGAGGGATGGTGCAATACGGCGGGTAGGTCCACCGGCAGAGCATGAGCGACCGAACAGACCTTGTCACAAATGGCCGGGTCATCTACTGCGGCGCTGCGTATTGAAACCTCGACACTGTTGCATTGCAGTGCATACGAAACTCTATGTCAAAGAATTTAGTTCAATTTACTATTGTTGACCCACTGCAGTACGTCACCCAGCAAGTGTAGCAGCTGCAGCAAACGCAGCAAGTGCTGCAGCTGGGATACTGGCTATTTACTTTGAGCACTTCAACGCAATTTGCGTTTCACATAACAGTGCCAGGCTGCTGCAAACAGCTCACCTGAAGTGCAAACAGTGTCTAATTGTGCGTCCTACGATCTTGATCATAAATCAGCACTGAGTCATGCATACAACTAAACATCAAATGTTAAGTCTCTGCCACCATGTTCTTCCAGTGGCTTAGTCAAGTTTACCTTCCCTGTGACGCCCATATGGACATCTCATGCTGTTCCATGGAGTTATCTTTTGAGATT